>JAQIXS010000180.1:0-59505 GCA_034700785.1 Rossiulus vilnensis | reverse complement strand
ATTTTGCAACGTTTCGGCCTATTATTTAGGCCTTCATCAGGCAACGCTCTCATAGCGTAATTAGTACTCCATTCCTATCCTTCCAGTCCATTCCGAGTATGTTGATGCCTTCTTATTTTTCCGATGTGAAAAAAACGTTGCAAAATAAAGAATTTTTGGCTGTGCACAACCTGGTTCATCCTCCTTTTAAAGTCCAAGGCTGAAATGAAAACTAGCATAATATGTATAATAGGATCTATTTACAATCTTTGCCCTTTTTATACGACAAACCAAAATGCTGAGTGATCGAGGCACAAAAATTCTAATAGAAAAAAATGGAATGGTGACTGATTCATGGAATGTTTTAATTTAGATGTTTAATCTTAGTCTTGCAATTTTATTTGCCTTTCAATACATTTTCGTCACGCCGCCCCCTATACTGTATCCCCCTCACTATATGTGTTCTAAAAACATAGTTTTCTTTTTTTTTTAAATTTAAAATTGTACAACTTTTCGAACTGACTGACATTTACACTCCACACAACCAGTTACATATTGCGGTTATGCTTAGTTTTCGTATAGATTATTCATCCATGTAATTAGTTTTATTTGATGTATGACTAATTCCCAGAAACAATTTGTTTTGTACCCATGACGTTTGTTGCTTATTTGTTCTGTTGTGAGTTGCTGCCGTCTTCAAATTAAGAACGGTGCATTTGTTTTGCGAGTCAACCTGCCAATCATTCGTGGCAGCAGTGAAACTCAACCGAATATGCATGGTGCACTCGAGACGAACCAATATAGACGGTGCTCAAATTGCAGATTTTATTTATCGGAAAGGACATAAAATGAAAGTTTTGATTATGCCTGGGCTTCGATTTTACCAATAAACTTCAAAAATTCACGATGCCATGGCGACGGCGTAGCATGCAAATATTATTTGTTTGTATGTTTGATATTTGATAGAAGGATTTCATTCGTAGAAATATGACACTATCCGCTTGTTGCAGCCTACATGTATATTGAACCAACTTCGCATTGGCTCGCCGATGAATGTTTAATCACTCGGGTAGAAACCACGGAGTTTCTAGAAGACAATCAATAATCGTCGACTTTAATTGACACACTACGAGCTGTCATTCTGTGCTTAGGAGGTAAATAACGTACGAGCTCGAATTATTGAAATATTGTAAACGCAGTCTTTACTCGTACATACACATGTCAAATTACATGTCCCATAACTAAACAAAAAATGACACTTCTGCTTGTATACGAGTCATAATACGCGTGCCAGTTCCAACAAATGCTTGTTTTGATCAGAAATAGCTTACTTTGTGTGGCATTTTTCGTGTTTCAACAAAATAGCAGGACCTAGAGGCTAGATGCAATCATGCCTAGCTTTTTAAAACCCGCTGGTGCATGATTTCGATATTTTTGCGCTGTTTTCACAGTTTATCCGTGCATTAGTAATTATTTTTCAGCGATGGAACGTCGTTCATTTGCTGTTGCTCATGTGGCTGCCTACGTGGCAGTTCTAATTAATCAATAGGAGGAAATTGCTCGTGTTTCTGTCCGAAATTAACGTAATAACAACCAGATGATTCACCAGCCGGTAAATTGATTTGCTGGGCTGATTAATTAGCACGTGTTATGCTTTGTAATTGGTGTATAATGTTGAACTCCAATAATTTGCACAAACCTGATATGTCGAGTAATTTGTTGTTCCATTATGACCAATGAGCGTGTCCTGTTAGTTTTCCTTGTGGTGTGTGGCTACATGCCTACGCTAGAACTAATTTTTATACGCATTGCTGGCAACCCCACCACAATCCTTGACGTGCTTTAAAAAAAAGGTGAAAAGTCTGGTAACATCTGCGTCCTTGCAGCTCTATTTAATATTATTTTTATATCTATGTGACATGCCCACCTGCCAGCTTCAAAACTGAGATGGACTTCACCGCCATCGTACAAAGTTGAATTTATTGGCAGCCACCATACATCCAAATGGACACAACGGTTTTTTAACCATCTTGCTACCAATTTCTTTATGCAAGATAGACAACGGTGCGCTTCTTGACATTTTTGGCTTTAAAATAAAAGCCCAGTTCTTCGGAGGCTTGTCACTGCCATCTGTTGCTGCCAATTACGAATGAATATGAAATGGGCCGAATAACAAAACGATTTAAAGCGAATGTTCCACGTAAGCTCGCTTGACTTACAGTAAAGCTTTTATTGAAGAGGCTTCTGACCCTTTTCCCAACCCCATATTCCGGTAAGGAAGTTCGGTTTTTACGAGTGTTTAGAGTTCACCTCTGCTGCCCTTATGGCCATATTGCCACCATCTTGGTGATCTAATGATGAGATATGGCTTGCCATTCTGATGCTCCACAGTGAAGCCATGCAGCGCTAAATAAATGCTTGAACAAGCCGAGGTGCCTGAAATGATCTGTAATTGGGCGCGCTGTCTCACTTTGCTGGCGAAATCCAAGAAGGTTTCGGGGAGAATTATAGGCCCTATCTGCCTAGCGTTATGAAGGGCATCGTTATTAGCTTCGGTGATGGCCAACGACAGGCCTTCAGTTGGTGGAAGCGCCATTCCCATCCCTAATGATGGACAAACAGCGGCCAACATGTATCCTCATCAACTTTGTTAATGACACTTAAATTGGCACACTGTAAACCATGGCGATCGCTACGTCGAACCCACCGTGGATTGCGATGTCGTGTCTCTCTGGCCACGCTTGGCTGGCGGGGGTGGATTAGCACTAGCCTCCCGGAACCAAAAGAAAAACTGCCTTAAAGAAGATGTTCCAGGCAGTGGTTTCCAATTTGGAGCATAAAGCTTAGCAACCAGGAAATCGGAGAGCTTAACTTCGTACACGCGAACGCTGTAAGGCGAGCAGAACCCAACCGTATTATTTCTGGTTGGGTTTTTTATACTTAAAATCTTGTTTTTTTCCCTTATTTTTTTCATTCAGATGACTGCCATCAATCGGTAACTAAATAGCCTGCAAGGCATGCAATGGTTGGCGCGTGTTCCGTTCCAGTCTGGCTGCGCTGGAACGATACCTGAGCAGCTAAATCCATTTCATCAAATCTAGGGTTTTGTTTTTTCCGGCAGCTATAATGTACTCCATCTTAACTTCTGCATCCACGTGGACGAGCATTGCAATGTCGCTGCAATATTGGCGATGTCCATGCAATCAAACGCAATGCTTTCAACCTGCGGCGATGCCAGAATGAGTTTATGATATTTATGAATTCTCCGAATGTTACTCGTTAACTTGGCACAAACTAAGGTTTTGGAAAGTTTCATTCACTTGAACCCAAAGGAAGACGCTGAAGAGGCTGCTAGAAAATTCCGAATGCGTGCGATCAATCTGACGGTGTTTAGTAAAAATGGGAACTCGTGCCTGAATTCCGGGTTGTCGTACGTTATTTTGATGATATAGCCAATCAGCGAGCGCGAAATTAAATAAAATTTACGGTGCGACGCGAGTTCATGTAGCCTGACACACTTTGTCATAACAATTACTCTAGGCTTCCTTCGTCCATTTGTGTTGCAGTCTGGGGGCTGGACGGATTTTTCAGACTGAAAAGCCGCTAATGAGAAACGCGCCATTGATTGATTAATTTTGAATAATTTCTTACGCACGAGGAGTTTTCAGTCCTGGTTGACGAGACTTTGAAAAGGTTGAACAGTTTTATCGATCCTTCATACGCGTCGTAATAACAAGGCAAGGTGCAAACGACGGTTATGTATTCAGGCAAAGATATGCGCCGCTGTGCGAGGCATTTCTCAATTCCCCATTCGAATTATTTTCACGAACACTTTGCTCCAAGAATTACGTAATCTGCTAGTGCATCAACCTGGAATTGGCGGGATCTGTCTTTCATCAAATTAAATTAGCAGGTTACTTGGCACGTATTTGCCATCCGTGGCGGTGATAGAGATGCACGGTATGCACAAAAAAATCACTTTCGTTTTTCGCTACTCTTTTTTCGGGCCAGAAAGCTGCTGTGCGAACGGAATCCAACTTCAGTGACCATTAACTCTTCATATAGGCTACATTGCGTGTAATAAGATATTCAGTAAGGTAATTTATGTTAACTGTCTACATTCTAGTCCAATTTGTTGGTGACAAGGTTGCTGCAATGCTGCAAATAACAGACTGCTTTAATTAAACACGTTAATGCACTTTTATTAAAAATGAAAAAAACGTCATTTTTCAGTATTCTTCACGAAATGGCAAAATCATCAATATTCTGAATCTTGCATTGTATGGAAGAAATAAAAACGTTATAAGTCATTCAGGAGTAGAACTTAGTTTCTTGAACTTGTAATCATGTTTTTACCTTTTTTTATTTGTAACTTGATAAAAACGCCAGCCGTATCTGATTGTCTGATTGTCTCAATGAGAGAAGTTAGTTTTCAAAGTAACTGGGTGGCTCTATCGTTTGGGTATCAAATTGCCTATTTGGAAATGCCTTTCTTCTAAAGTTACATCACAAATTCATTACTGTAGAACAGCCGCCATTCAAAATTAAGGTCAAAATTAAGCTGCATTTTATGCAATATTTCACGCTTCAGAGAATTAAAACGAATGCTAATAAACTTGAAATTCACGATTTCAATCCGTCGCAATAGACTGTATTACATTTATAATGCAAATTCCGCTGTTTATCCTCTCGTAATTTGATTACCCAAAACGTATTATTTTAATGAAGCTGAAGTTTCACTTTCCAACTTCCTTTAAATTCAAACTTTGTTACGTATAGTGAATTATAGTGTATACCTATGAGAATCATCGTATGCCTGTAATCTACTATCAATGTGCAATCTTTTTATAGCCTATTGGGTGTGAATTTCCGGCTTTCCAAGTATATTCCTCTGGTGATATGGCCGTACTGAAATCGAGTGTTTTTTCAGTGTGACTTTGTCCGACCATTACAGAATTATTGGAAACCGTTGTTCTCCAAGGTGCAATATGCCACCAATTCCCCGATGAAAAATTACGCATATATATTGGAGTTTTCTTTTGCTTACAAGTTGTTGGAACAACGGCTCCTTCTCTTTCTCTCGTGGAAACAGACCCATTGTCACTGGAGACGCCAGCCGAGCGCCACCCCCGCTCCCAGCATTATAAGGCAGTGATAATATCTGGGACAAGATTTACAGAACATGGTACAGACATGGGATCCATTGAAGCAAACAGTGGCTATTTATCTTTTCTCTTTCTCTTCGCAAAGGCAACTCCTTGTGGAGAGCGCTCATATTATCTTGTTCGCACAGCACACTTGGCTGTGATTTTTATCAACTTCCACATTAAAAAACTTCTATGTATAGCCCATGGGGCGAAATAAGCTTCGGACACTCGCTCAACAAACTATCACGTGAGGAATTGGCCAGCGGTATTGATATAAGATTGTTTGTTCTGTTTAAAATCATAATTCCAATATGTGCGGTTACCAACAAAAAAAATACGTATGTCCCCAATTTAAGATTGTTTTCGCTTCAAGGAAATTGAATCTGTCCATTAGGGTATTTGTGCAGGCCAGCAGGACATTTTTCATTTCTTTTTCTTTATTTTTTATTTTATGTCAGATAGGCCTACAAATGTATTATGAATGCTTAAATGTTGCATTAAAAGCAGTTTGACAATTTGCCATTTTCATTCATTATAAAGAACGAATGCCTCAGGATCTCCAGCAAGCTTGCAATTTGTTTGATACAAGGCTGATTTTCGATAAATTTTGCGCCCGAAGTGCTTTTCATAAGGCTAAATGAACTAAATGTCATTAATGAATGCATGTTAATTTTTCCACATAACGTATTGTATTGTACGCTATATGAATATTTAGTAATAACTTCTTAAAGGAAACTCGTACAAATGGATTATCATTGTTGACTTCAAACAAATTATACTAAATGCGAACACACGCTGTATGTATTCAACCGATGCTGTATTTATTTAGATTGTCGATTGTATACAAATGCACAATATCACTTCTGCAGCTTTATCAGACAATGTGCATGCCAGAACTGCTTTAGAACGCGATACCTCTTAGAAGAAATTGGCAAAAACAAATACAGTATGCAAATACCCTTATGCATACCAAATGTAGAATCGCATGTAAAATTCATGACTTTCTCTTACAAATTACCCCACCTGTCAGCATTAAGGCAAAATAGCTCCACTATCAATATTTTTTTTCTTTATAGCGACGCTCCGCCGTCAAATGCTTCCCAGATTCCTGGGTACCTGTTGTTTTTTTATATTATTTTTTATTTCCGATTACCTTCGTCGTCCTGCAGGTTTCAGAAACTCGTTCGTTCGGTTTTTCTTTCTTTCTTTCGTTTAGTATTGGAATAAAGCGCGTGACAGACCTCTTAATTCATATCGAATGTTTCGGTTATTTGTGACTGTCAATGGATGGCATAGGGGTTTGTTTATCCCTACCGTCTCGTCTTGCAACGGGTCATTGATATGTGACTAGCGTCTGGTGGCTAAATTGCCTTTACTGATATATATAATCAATCAATCCTAATGAGACGGACTATTGCTTTTGGCTCTTATCGTCCGTTGCGACAATACTGCGAGCATGTTTTTGTCCAAAGGCAAATGAGGTTTATTTTGATAAAGCGCATCGCTGATTACCACGCTACGCTCTGGGCGCTTTGTTGAAAAGCCCTCTTGATTTAGATTCGACTGGAATCGAAACACGGTGCATATTTGAGTATTTTAGCGAAAATAGGGCAAATGACGGTGCTGCTAAGTCCAGGTTTTCCGGCGTGCTTCCTGCTGTTGATTTTGTTGTAACGCTGTCAACTGGTAGCCGCTTTTCTAACTTATAACTGTTATGCATGCAATCGGCACATGCGATGCTAATGGCTTTGTTTATGCGCCCATTAGCGTAACAGTACATGTTGTATGCTCGTGTGAGTGAAATTTTCGTGTAATTGCCGCGATGCTCCGTGCATGCTAATTAAGAGCGTCTCGATCCTTTGAAAATGTATGTTCTGGCACCGTGCCTCTTCTCCGCACCATTCAAATCTTGAAACGCTAATATCGCCATTTCAAATGCGAAAGTGTGTTAAGTACGCGGGGCTGCTTGCTAGAGCGCCATCAAACTGAGGTGTGGAATGGCCCGAATCGCAAGCCCTCGCATAATCTCCGAATAAATGTAGTGATTCACGACCTAACAGCTAGCTCAGAAAGGGCAGCGTTTTTACCTATACGGATTTTCGGGCGCTACATGGTGCTCAAGAATGTTTCACCACACAAGAAAAATAGATTATTGCATATATTGCAAATTTTAACGTTGCCAGTCTAAAATCTCATTTGCATTTGCAAACAGTGGAAGAAAAGTCTTTAATCCGTATTGTGTTGGCGTTTCCATATCTAGCGTACATTGTAAACTATGAACCTGCAAGACATCCTAACCAAGTGACCGAGTTAAGGATCCTGTTCCTAACCAGCAAGTTCACCAGTGCTTCGCAGCCCACATGTTTTTGTAAGAAAGATGGATCACAAAAACATTGTAAACTATGAACGCTGTCACCAATGTGCAACAATTCTTAAATTAAAATGTTGATTAGTTTTTGTTTTAATAATGTCAGTGTCTAGTACGTTTGCTTAAGTGTGAATGCAGGCATACCCATGATTTACACATGGGACCAAAGCGAAAATTTTAAGCGAAACTAAGCGAAGCCCTACCATTTGTCACTGATTTCTTTTTTACTTGACCAATAATGCCTATGTCAATATCACTTAATTAAAATATTTACAATGAAACGTGTAAACCTTGTTAGAATACAAACTGATGTGAAATCAGACTTATGTGCGTGCAGTCTACATAGGCCTAGAACGTGTTTTATTGGAAACTATTTGGTTGAAACTTGACCTGGCGATAACTAACGCCATTAAAGTGTATAATTGCGAAGCATACGTACGTAAAACGAATAAGGGTCGCCATGTACGTAAATGCGAGGCTACGCAAAGCAGAGAATGCCTGTACAATCGCAAATGTTGTGCCTGTTTGTTACGGCCACTGTTTGCAAATATGAATGAGGCTTCACGTTGAAATCATGTAGATATTCTATCAGTTCAATGATGAGCACCCTGCAGAATACAATAATTTCAGCTGCCAGTAAACGTGGACGTGCGCGTCAAAGTGACGTCAGTATTTCTCGCTACTGCAGCAGAGGGAAGGATACTGGCGGCATCCTGACGTCAGACGCTGGCGCTTACGTCCACGTTAACTGGTAGCAGAAACTGTAATGTACATAAAAAGCGCATCACCCACGCATGCGCAAAACCCGCGTGCGTTTGTATCATGTATGGCAAAAATGCGCGCAATCATGGGGGTTGTTTTTTTATTGGCGATATTCCTCTTGAGCTCGCGGGATAACAGCCTACGAAATTTGTCACGCGTGCTGCAGCAACAACGTGTCTCGGATTTTACTGGTAACATGGCGACCGGGTCGCTTCGTGCTGCTGAATTGCCAGTGTCATTGCACCAAAATGGAGGAGCGAAGCGATTTCATTCCGGTCTCTCGCATATTTGATTGCAATACCCAGCGGATGAATCCATTTTAGAGCCGGGGGGGGATTTCGGGGACTGGACGCGCCCTGGCGGGGGAGGAATCCCGAATCTGCCATGAAATATTGACTATCTGTAAATTCTCGAATTTGCAATTCAGGCGTCCCGAAGGACGCCGAAATTCTCCGTCGGCGCTGGCCGCTCTCATTTCATATTCTCTGCCACGAGCACTTGTTTGGCTCAATTTAGTTAGGCGCGAATTGATGCGCGGTTTTTTTTATTCAATTTTTGTTCCTCGTGTGCGCTGAGGTTTGAATATGCGTTAGATATTGCTGGCTTTGGCGTATCCGGCCCTCTGACGACTCCGACAATGAGCTGCCTAGTTCTTATGCTTATTTGTCAAGTCTTACTGCGGGAAAGGAAAAGCCCTTCGTGCAGATATGTCAATTTCGTTATTCTGTCGACAGTAAGCTTTCGTGAAGATGTAATTTCATAGACGCGGTTTTTTTACACGATGTTCTGGCCAGCAACATGAATCTTTAATTACGAGGAAGGGTTCCCACTGACACGGCAAATATGAAACGGCCAGGGACGTAACAACATCTTGGAAAAATCAGATAATCTTAAATTTTCATGCAGAAGTAAAGGAAATCGTAAATTTTCATACAAAATCCAGCGACATTTTATCAGCTAAAATGCTTGCCTCAAATTGCCAAAATATTCAACTATTGAAATAATAAAATTCCAGTAATTGGCTAATTTTGTTTTTATTTTATTCCATAAAGTCAGGGAAATTTTCTTAAATCTGGGAAAAGACAGGGACGTTCAGAATGGCGGGAACCCTGTGATATAGTGCAAGAGGATCTTAAAATGATGTAGGATTAATTAGAGTTATTCGTAAAATTAGCAACGCTTGTTGGTCTTGTTTTTAAGGGACATTGGAGCTACAAATGCTTTTGAAATTATTTCACTTTGTACTTATCCGTTTGAAATTGTATGATACCAATAAAACTTACATGTATGTCAACTGTGATGAATCACAGTGTGTCAACGGATGTTAGGTTCGGATAAATAAATATAAGGAACATTTCGTAGAGAATTCCTCCAAAGACTGACCGTATGTTCATTTTTATTCATGAATCGTTTTTTTCCCCAAAACAGTTGACCGTTCAAGTGTTTATTATGAGTGCAAGGTTGCGAGCGCACAATTCCAACTGCAGAAAAATTCAGCGTGTTCGGTGTCAGTACAAAAAAGTCGAACTATTTTTGCAGAATTTACTTTTGCGTTTACTTTTTCTGCATATAAATTGGTTTTTCTTAAGGACAGCACAGTATGTATCATTCATAGAATAAGTTGACATTACAGTATCAGCAATGACATTATTTATATAATCGGTATGCAGGCATTGGTGTATAAAATGTTGGAAAGCGTTTATGATGTCATTACTTATACCGAAGTACGTGTAGGTGTGTCAACTCAGACTGGGCTTTAAAAGGTACATTATTCCCGTAAGTGTTTGCGTGGGGCATGGCCTTGGATACAGCAAGCGCTAGCGGAATTCCCATTCATGAAGGCGCAGCTATCTTTAGCTCACATGATCAGACCTCTGATTGCAACTAGGTGGCAGATTGGGTGGTGTTTCATTCAGTGCAATTACAATTATCATGAATTACTTGTTTGTTCGACCAGCAATGGAATAAGTGGAGTCAATTAAACTCAAGCATATAGGCTACTGTACGTCGCTGCATGCAAGCATTTGTCTAGGGTCAAGAAACCGTCCCTGACTAAAGGAAGTCCTAAAAACCATGTCTAGGCGAACTAAGTGGTGGTGTCATTTGGTAAGCTCTTCTTGAATCCTGTATCCGCCTTAAGTTATGCATGGTAGCAGCAAAATTTCTGATAAAGTTTTTTTGGAGTCCTGTTTCTCATGTTTGGTGGAAAATTAGGTGTAATAAGTTGTGGTGTCTTCAAATTTCGGTCTTGATTCTTCAGATTTGATTGTTTGATGTTTTCATTGTTACTGTCGCGTGAGTGACTCTCCCACAATGATATTATTATCGATATGAGAGCTTGATAGAACATAAGTTGAAACCCATGATCCTAACCCAGTGTAATGAGTTTCGCCTAGGGAGTTGATGCAAGGCATCAGAAACCAGTTGACTGATTCCGTATTAAATTAATATTGTCATGATTGTGTTGATTATTCTGGGGAATTGGATTATGATATAGGGGAATGGGGTGTTCAGTCTTGAAAACTGATTTACCGGTAGTTCAGTGAAGACTACGTAATCTATACTCAGCACAAGTTCATGAAAGCACATAAGACGAAGCAGCCATGCGAGCATAGAAATGTCATTCTCACACTTGGTCATTGTCACGTGAACATCCCCCCCCCCCGGAAGGGTAGAAATTTATCAAAATGAATTAAATAATGCTGTGGAATGTAATACAATATTCTTAAATTAATAGATACCCATATGATTATCCATTAAGTTGAATTATACGCACTCAACAATTCTGAAATACTACATTGTATGACCCGCTTGAATGGTATAACATTTTGTATATAAAATTGGAATCAGACATTCAAACAGATAAAAAGTTGTTTAAGGTGACTTTTCATTATCATTATTGTCAATAATATTTCTATATATACCGGTAAAGTGGGTTTTCCTTTGTTTCCGGCCGATATTTGGGCCTAATACCTTTCCAAATCCAGAAATCACCAAAAGGATGCGACCTTTTTTTAGGTTTGTGAGTTTTTAATCACGTTTCGCAAGTCCTCCTCCCCTGGCATCCTTTATGGACTGACTATGTTAACTCGAAATGAGTCCAAACAACCCTTAAGTAACATATTTAGCTGCTTCCCGCAGTGAGTTCATCACACGTATCAACCTATTGCCCATGAGACAATTATAAGTATTTTGTGGCCCGTCCTTTCAATTCCAAATTGCCATGAATGACTTCTCCAGAATTAGCTAAATTAAAATTAAAAACAATCTTTTACGTGCATTTCGTGTAATATTCAGGTTCCCATATGCGTTTGACATAAGGTGGTGGGGGCATAGTCAAATCATCTCAACCTAACAAACTAGGAATTGGATGGCTATGACTCATCCGCTGATAATATCGTTAGCTTAAACGTGTAGGCTTATCACATCATACAGTAGGTGTGGCATATTTTATTGCCAAGATTAGATAGCTGGCATCGCACATTATCCTGTCTAGGTTTTCGTTTAGTTTTGGCTTGTACATGGTAATCATGTCTTTCTATGCGGAATATGAGCGTTACTACTTCCCTCGCATGTGCATTTAATTTTTTTGTAAGTACTGTAATTTCCTTATAATTACTTGTCCTGGTAAGTGACTCATTTGTTTAAAAAATGGCCGAGGAATCCTCGAACACTAGCAGGACTTTCCTAACTTATCCGTTTCAATCCTTTCCAAAGATTGGCGCTCCGAAAGGTTTTGTTAACGCAGGGATTACGTTTTTGTCACATGCTCATTAATTTGAATGAGCATTACAGCTCTATCAGAAATAGATTCAACGGGTTTTTATGCATGGTGTTGTCGTATTTGACCGATCAAGGTTTTCATGGAGATAAAATGTCTTTCAAATGCTCCTCCAAGTCCTGTTATGACGTCTACACTTCGCACAGTGCGATGCACAGTGCATGAACATGTTAGATGAGAGGTGCTCTTTGACACGATTATCTCGTAACCCATACATTCTTGTTTAAATTAATTAACAATATAACTACTTTTATTTCAAATAATTTTTGTTGATAGCTCAGGGACCGTCATTCACAGCGGCTAAAGCTGAACAGTCCCATTTTAGATTGGCGGCCTAACCATAAAGAGACTTTCTTTTGGGAATTGGCCAGAAGTAGATACACTGTAGGTAATTGAGGACAATTAACATACATTTGAATATGGTTGCAAACTGTGGTAGCTAGCGCTTATTAGACTCGTACTGCTCCCATAAGAAATAGCAAATGTTCTTTTGGTCAACTGCATAATTTGATGCAGGCGGTGCAAAAAGAACACTATGGAGAATTGGCGTGCAAGATGAAACAAGTTTCATTCGAATAACGGTCGTTGACATACCGTTTTACTGGCTGTTCTTTTGGTGGACGCCACCTTGTTAGCAGTACTGATATTAAAGAACTTATCAACTTGAAATTTGAACTGCATATCAATCTTATGTTTAGCAACGGTAAGCAAGAGCAGACGGGCATATCAGATATTGCCTATGTTGTTTGGTTTTCCGTAGTCCTGACTTCTGATTAACTATAGCAACAATTCCAAATCCCAACCTCAAGCAAAACATTGATGGGATTTCCGGCTTGTTTATTTGCTGTGCTTTGATGGTCTTGTATGCCTTTCAAAATACACAACGCCATTCTGCTTGACCACCAGCCAGAAAACGTTTGTTCTGTAATCTATTTCGTGACCAAAGCTAGGATGTGGACTGCATTTTCCATGATAGAAATGCTTTTTTTCTTATACGGAAAAATCAGGGTCTTATGGACTGTTCAGTAATAATACAAATCCTCCCTATGGTGTCACGAAATTGCCAATATACCATTTGATGTACTGCACTGAGTATATGTATGCTATGTATCCTTATCGTGACGGAAAGAAAATGTTTTTGGTATTGAGCAGCACCCACGGTGTCTTCTTCATTACAAAACCATATTAAAAAGAAAGATGAACTAAATTTACTAAATTCATAATCGGGCTTTATCATAAAAGGAGTGTACATATACATGTACCTATATAGCGTTCCTTCATTGCTACACTCATTTATTTTCGAGTCTTCAGCCCTTCCCATTTAAAAACGTTTAAGGTACGAATATTTCTGAAAATATTTCTGAAATGTACTGACATGGAAACAAAACGTTTATGGGCTAAATTGAAAAAGGTCATTAAGCATTGCTGATATTGTGGAGGTTTGGTACAGGAATAAAATTACCATCAAAACACCGCCATCATTCTATTGGTTACGTATTAACGCCAAGATTTCATTTTAGGAAGAATAAACAGACAACCTTTTCTTGACTATCGCACAATTCACTGCTCGTTATGTAAAATTAGGTCAAATAGCACAAAAAAAATCGATTAGTTGCATCGATTTGTTCTTTTAAGCAAACTCCGTTGTCTGATCGGGGTTTGAACCAGAATCACGTTTGGAATGACCCCCTCCGCCAACATCTGCATATGTTATCATAAAGCAAATGTAGAATGCATTTTTGTGCAGTAAAAAGCTGTACGCCACACATGAGAAACCCATTAAACTGTTATGACCCAATTAGGCGAATCCGAGTACATGTTCGAGCCACTTGACTCGCATGCAGGCCCGCAATACTGGGAATTCATATTTAAAAGGCCCCACTTGCGCTGCGGATGCTAGGGCGATGCATAGTTTTATGCGTGATAATAACATCTCTTTGGGTGAACTTGGGCATGCTGCGAAATTGCAGCCAAGTTGCGCATGCTGACACGCGTATAATTTTCCTTATTCCGTGCTGTTTTTTTCCCCTGTACTGGGTAATGGGAATATAAATTTGCATATTTGAAGCATGAAGAGAACGAGGTTCACCCTAATCAATTGGGAACGGCGGGAGAGCGGTGGAGCAGCAGGCAAAAATTGCCCACCTACAAACATCGCTCGCAGCACTCGCTAGGAAGCTGGATCGTCGGTCAAAGGTTGTTTGGAATTGCTGTCCGTTGTTATCCTCCAGCGCTTCGTGTTCGTGATGTCACAGGTGTATTTGGGGTTATTTAAGGGAGCTTTCACGTGAATCGCGACTTAAATCGTCATTACCGTAAATGTCATTGCATTTTTCTTCCTGAAAAACAAAATGTTAAATTGTATAAGAAACACCTTATTGATTTTCACACAAAAAAAATTGCGCTGATAATGACATTCAAACTTAATTCCACACAATGGCGTCCCAAGGAGGAGCGGGAGGTAAAGGGGGCACGTGCTCCCCACCGTATTGAGTAAGAAGCATTAAAATAAGTAATTACAGTTGAATTGTTTTTAAAAGCTTGGAATCGTGCGCTTAAAGCACTAGCAAAACAAGGGTTTTCGGATATAAAAGTATAATTGCGTTTTGTACAAGTGAATAATTTCGAGAGTAACTTTTTTGTACGCTTATTTCCCTCCCCCTGGGTAAGCCCTGGGCGCGCCACTGAATGCAAGTGAAAACACATCTTAAACGTGTTTTAATAACATAACCAATGTGCGATATCACATGCCCACGAGTTTGTGTAGAAATCACTTGCTTGACTGGATGTCATTATGGCCATAACGTGCAACAGAAACATGTGGTTGCCATCATTCTTCTTCACATGTTGGTAAAATTTTAATCAACTTTAATTTAACGAAAAACATTTAAAAAGAAGCTCTATAAGGTGATTTTCAAATGCAAGATTTCAAAATATTCCGCATAGTTAAGCTTGTTGCAATTGTTTAAATAGCCTGTGTATGGGCTACCAAATCTTAAAGCAACATCTGAGGAAATGAAACACATGTTCTTGCCTGAATAAATTTGCAGGAATTACATGTATCGTTCTCTTAAAACGCTGTCGTGATGCACATGTATGGAAACAGTTGCTTCTAATGTTGAGCTACTTGACTTAAACTAAATGTACTTCTAATTTCTTAACTTTGTCTCGGATAACTCCTTGTTATTGTCTTACCTTGGATTATTTCAGGGTGTTTAAATCCATTTGCCCTTTAATTTACTGACATACATACGGTTACGTTGGCTATACATGTATATTTCAATTGAGATCACACGCGCAAGAATTCTAATCAGACATCGTGAGGAAATCTCCAACAATTTACCACAATTTATTTCAGACAATGGTCGTTCTTTCACTGCTATAATTTTTCCGTCACATTATAAACGCGTTCAGTATGCTCCAGTCTTCCGTAAGTTATTTGTTCTAAGAAAACAAAAACCAAATACTTTGAATTGATTCTTCTTCTATGCAGCAGCAGATTAATCGATTCGCCGTTTTTACTTTTATTTAATTCCAATTTTGGTGCTGGTAAGAGCAATCGCGAACAGTTAAATTGCAAGAAGTGTGGGTGTCAACATCCTAGCAAATCTGTCAGATACTCAACTTTTCACCCCATTGTTAAATGGAATGAATGTAGATGATCACCCTCAAACGTGCCTTTTTCCCTCATTTTTTCCTCGATATATTTTTTTTACGAGTTACATCACGTTGATTCGTAATTAATTTAAAAACAAAGCATCGCTCCTGTTGTATGCTCTGCTGGTGAAGAATGTCATTGTGTCGCATTTATTGATTGTAATTCCTCCCCCTTTCCTACCTCTCGTTGTTTATCTACTGGTGAAAAAACTCGTACATTAGGAGCGAGAGAAATTGGATCGAAATTTTGTTGGAGCATATATACGAGGCCCGTTATTGACTCTGGCAATGAAATTAAAAAGTTGGGAGTCGCCTAGACCGCGTAATTAACACTATTGCGAGTGTTCGCAGTTTTCGGGTAGTTAGTTCGAAAAGTGATCCGATAAAACCGGCGCATTTCTCGCTTGCTCTTCTTGGCTGTGCGCAGGCACCGAGGCTGTTTCGGGTATTGGATTCCCTCATTTTTTTAATACCAACAAATTAACATCTGCTACGCCATGCCTACACGATGCTCCTCGATCGGCAACCTCATGACGGTTGCGTGGAGACACGCGGCGCATGTGGTTTATATGTATTTGCATAATTGATGAATAATGAGGCTGGTGTTGAAGCTAATTGGATGGCTCACTGTTGAAATTGACCACGCTTTCGGGCGCAGGCGGTTCTTCCTGTTCCCGGGTCCCGATTTGCAAATTGACGTTGAGCGTAAGCAGGAATTCCTGACAGACTCTCCCCGAACTCGTGATTTATTTTCATCCCTATCGCCATCGCCAATGCGCGGCGCCTTATCGCGCCCAGAAAGCACGGTGTCTGGGCCGCGCCCACCCTCACTTATCTTTAATAATTGTTAAATACTGCACCGGGTAAACCCATTTAATACTCGTTCCACTTCCGCGCAACGCGCATGTGTGTTTGAAAAATGCCAGGCTCGCACGCTTATTAATTGTACGCAATTCAATGGGACTCTTTAATTACGGCACTAATTTTGCCACGGGATCGAGATGCGAGGGGAACCATCAGGAATTTTGACTAGACTCAAGTTGCAGTGTGGTGTGTGTTTTTTTTTCTTCAATAGTTTACTTCCCGCACTAGCTTGAGCGTTGCTGTTGTGGTATTTTCTTAGTGATAGGTCGAGGCGTGCTTTATATGTAGCCATCGAACTGGTAGAGTTCTGCATTCCTGTCCACTTATATTGGAACTCCGAGCTCATTCGCTTCCATAGTATTCTTCCTGTTTTTTTGCATGTCGCTGGACGCTGAAAGGCAACCGCAAGCCTTAAGCCGTTTGAAATTCAATTCGGCATTGATGTTGCTGACCACCCAGAAGAGGTTGCAACCGCTTCCTAACTTAAATACAAGGATCTCACCCTCACTGACCCTCTACCATGGGTGGTGAGATTTGGGGGAATATCTTTGCTGACAGAAGGGTGCTACGTCGAGCCTACTATAGTATAATTTGTTAATTAACACCAGAGAAACCAATTCTCTCATGCTTGATAATATTCGTTAGCAAGAATTAGAAAACGTGATATAATAAATAACTGCTGTACTTCGTATGATCTTCTCTTTAGTTTATTGTAATAGTCATTTGCTACTAAAGTGTTATGAGATCTTCAGGCAGTACTTCTTTTCTTCATAAGTAGCAAAGGTCAACAAAAGCAGACGTTTTAAACGTGCGGCCGCCTTGCCTATACAAACACGTACGGCGATAATTGAATTTGTCGAAGTGTAAAATTATTGAATAGATTACATAACGTTTACAGTACGCCCTACATGTTTGGGCAACATTTTTGTGGATATTAATAAATGATGAATTGGGAAATTGTTGCAGCATCATGGAGGGCGATCTGAAGAAGAATAGAGAATTGTCTGTCAGACCACCAACCATTGCCTCAGCTTCCCCCATTCGATCGACAGATGAGTATTGATTTTCCCTGAAACCTTTCCGGAATCAAATTTTTGTTTTAAAGGTCAGTAACCTAAAGAAAATGCTGTTTTTACGACTCGCCACAGTAATGAGCGCATTATAATTTGATCATTAAAATCAAGAGTTGTGATTATAAACCAACTCTTCGTTGGCTTAATTTTTGAAAGACATGTAAAAAAACAAATCGTAAAGTTGCTTTTCACACAGTTGTCTTATAAATCTTGATTATACATTGTGTATCATATTCTGCTCCCGTCGCTCCCGACCTTTGTACAGCCAAGCATCCCAATCAGAAGTTTGCTTTTGTATAATGTACGTCCTGCATTTGTATAGTTACTTACTTTATACACTAGTTTCCAACTAAAACGAAAACTGATGGCTGAGCTTTATGTTTGGCAACACGTTTTTTTAAATATCAGGCGCCATATTGGTAATTGCCAAACGTAGATCGTTGTCCAAAGAAAGCGGTTCATTGATTTTATTTTAAGCAGAGGATTTATAGCAGAGGATAAGATAACTTTCAAATTAGGCAAAGTTTACACGAAAGACGTGTATCCCATCAACTGTGCAGATGCATCCCATCAACTGTGCAGATGCATCCCATGTGCTACGCTATATATCTTTGCATTATTTTTGATCTATCGAATTTGAGACATTCATACGCAAATTTTTAGTTTTTAAGAGTCATATTTGTGAACTCCCACTCTGTAGGATTCCATTGTTCAAACTCGTTCGCTTCGATGATGAAACGCAACAGATGGTAAATCTTGGCCTGTGTTTCTAAGTGACGGGTAAATTGCCCCGCGCCCAACGCTTAATGGCTGCTCAAAGAGTAGATGAATAAAAAAGGGGGGAAAAAAACTACGGGGTCAAAAGCTTAAAAATGCCCTCCGAATTAATTGCGAAATTAGGGTCAGTAGCGCTCGAGTGCGCCGCATGCTTGCATTTCTTTCCACTCGATGCAAAGACGGTGCGCTTTTTTCACGGTCGTCTTCAGCACTCCAAAATTAATGGGCAGTCGTAGGACGTTTTTGCGCTGATGTTGGGTAAAAAATCAAAGCCTGTTCCGCTGTTGCAAGCGCGAGCAAACAGGTGCGTCAGCTATAGTTCTTGGAACAATCTTCCCATTCATTTCCCTCGCTCATCATGGTGCGCTCTCCTGTAAACATGAAAGCCGACGCTGGCTAATTCCGCCAACCATTGTTGCTCGGAATTAGTGACACGTGAATTTCTCCATGTTTTTATCGCATGGCAGAAACCATATTGCGGGATAAATCAGTGGGTTTATGCCAGTGTTATTATTTCTTATTACTTTTTTTTTTCAACCTCCGCTCTTATTCTTCGATCTTCTATTTTTCCATTATTCTGTAAACTCTCGACGTACGAAAGTGGACATACGGTGTGGTTGGGGAGCAGATGGCAGTTCTTGGCATCACCGAAAGCGTATTGAAACCGATCTATTCCTCGGTGTATTATCCGCGCGCACCCGTGCCAGCACCGTGACTTTTTTTTTTCATTTCGATTTTTGCGCAAATGTTTTTTTTTCGGAAATATATCGAGCTCTTCATGATGTGAACATGTCGGGCTTTTGTTGAGATATTAGCATGACAGGTGGAGGCTGGCAGAGATGAACCTTTGTAGACGCCGACCTACGGGGATGCGCGCCGCCATAATTAAGTAATCGATATTTGCTGCAGAATGTTTCGGCGGCCCTGTTTTCCTCTCTCTCTCTCCTTTGCCTCGTGCTTACTGCCGTGTAAATATGCTACGTTTAACAATTTTTATTACTCGGCTAACAATGATAATAACTCACGATGGCGTAATGTGGCACTCTACCAATTCCCCAGCACAGCTGAACGCATTGGCGACCACGCAAATCTGCACTAAAAAAAGATCCAAAGAGAGCTTTCTTAAGGACGCGCTTTCCTTGCGTCTTGCTTTATGACGTAGATATTTTTTTGCTAACTGATACGTAGGTCATCACATGCGCCTGCCATTGCAGGTTGAAAATTGTCAGCCATTTCTTGTCCAGTCCAAATCTAAAGTCAATTCGGAATTAAGTTCGAAACTGGAATATACTGAGAGCTATTAAGTTTATGGATTATGCCTGCCAGCGTAGAGAAAGCCTTGCCAATTCCCAACGATTGGAAAATAACTCAGGGGAAAGGAAAGATTAATCGCAATTAATCGGCCATTTGAATACCCGGTATATTCTAATTTTGAACAGATAATAATTTGTTCCCCTGATAATTTCGTCGCTAGTCATTGTTAGGTATAGTCAGACAACACATTGAAATAGTCGGCATAAAGGGGTGATTAACCTAACCTTGTGTTATACATGTAGTTGCTTTGAGTGGTAACATCGACTCACGTATTCTGGAAATGCATGATGCACCGCAGCCAAAAAAGCCTTCAGAATACTTGCTGCGCAACCCGGATGCGACGACAGAATTTTAGATTGCTTCATTGACTAAGTATCGTCTTATACCTTTCCGAGTTTTCAATATGCGGGCTACTGTTTTGAAACAGGAACTCAGGCTGGCATGCGTCACTTTTTTGTTTTCTACTATTACTTCTGGCTTTCCTGTCATAAAGACCCAGCATGCATGCATCATCGCTAGCCACGTGATTGCACAGTGGTTGCTGCGATGTCAGCATTGCATCAAGAGACGCTGCTTGAGACCTAATTTTTTTACTTTTTTTTGCAAGCATAAACAAACCTAAAGTATTCCCGTGCCTACAGGCTACATAACTCTGTGATTGAAATTTAAGTCACTGAAGTCTTTGGAAAGTCGTGAAATTAACATAAAATTTTATGACTTAGGTTTAATCTTTTCGATGTTTCAGAAACTACCAATCATGTGTTGAAGCAACTGTCTAGAACCAATTGTTAGGGAAAATAGGGTTCCCATAGGACCTGGGAATCCCGGAAAACTTGAAGTCAAGGGAGTTTTAAATATTTTCAACAAGTTGGAGAGTTTCCTAATTTGAATCATAATTTCAATCCAGGAAGATTTCTAATGTCGATTTTGGCCTAAGTGATGAAAGAAAATCCCAATATGGCAGGGAGCGTTCTATTAGGCTCCATTTCTCGTCTATGGAACCCCAATATGGCGGACAGTTTCCTTTAATTTGGCTTCAACTGATAAAATACATGTACATTAATATTAAAAAGCTGGTCTTTTTGAACGATGGGAAACCTTACAGGACAGGAAAAAAATAAAAAATTAACCTGGATAACCTTGGAAAGTCACGGTATTTTACTTGACTAAAGCTGTGAGTACTCTGGGAAAACCTAGTTTCTTAAACAGATTATTTGTTTTTTAAAAAAAACACGTTCAAGCCCTTTAAAAATATTTTGCACGAACGTATCCGGCACCCACCCTGTATTAGGGTTGGTGGATTTGCATGGCGGTAGACTTAACCTGGAACCCACGTTCGTTTTTAATGGACTGCAACGCAGTTTGGCAAAGTGGCGTCTTGCGTTGCGCAGCTCGGAGTTCGCACCGCGGCGCCAACTTGGTCGTCACGCACTTTTAAGTTTGCCACCCTTATTCGCGACGATAATTAGATAATTCGAATAATTATTAATTTTCCAAATTGTTTACACCGAAGCGCGCGCTCCCGAAGTGTCTTTTTGTTTTCTTGATTGTTTTAATAATTGGCCATTATCGCACGAATGGCACCCGAGCGCACCAGCCATGCAGCGACGAAATGATTAAAATCTTATTACACTCGCATCCAAGAGCTAATGTTCCATTATTGCGACAAGGCGTGCGAAATTTGGCAAAAATTGTTTTCCTCTCCGAAGGAAGCGGTTCCAGTCTCGCTGGATTCCCGTTCGAATCAAGAAATGTTTTTTAAGTTCGACCCCCCCCCGACGTGCTTATCGTCGTGAGTGGTGACGTGCTGGGGTTTCGAGGATACAGTTTCTCAGTTTGTTTATCGATTCGGCTGCAGTGTTTAGCGCGGTGCCCGTGGGCGCGTAATCCAAATTTACTTGGTGAAATCGCGGAATTTTTCGGCTGTTTTGTCTCTCCGGGGCGCCAACCGGCACTATAACGTGCGGCTGCGAAAAAATGCCATCGATCTCGTGAAGCGCGAGGTGTTGTTCCTTCGTCAATCGAAAACGCGACTGATGAGGTTCGCGAATGGATTGCGATGGCGGCCAATTAAAAAGAGCTTTTTTTTCAGTCTCATCGTTAGCTCGGACGGACGGCTCTTACGTAACACCGCACCTGCGTGCAACAGGTTGATGGATGCTCTTAGGCCGATAGCGATCAGCTGGGTCGTGCATGTTATGTCAGATGAACGTAACATCTGTTGGGCCGGCACTTAACCGACCGCTGACCTTAGCCTGAAGAGGGGCAATGGCTAAAGATAACCGCCTGTCTGATTTTGCATACAGTATGTAATTGATACGCTTGCGTTGTACGGATATGCTCTGATAGTGCTGGAGCTGTGGCACGCTAAAAAAAACCTCCATTTTTTAAAAAATGTTATGAAAGTGAGCGATGATCAGGAGCTCGCTCGCACTTTAGCTTAATTGCATTTTTCAACGCCCAGTTCCTATCGGGATTTACATTAATGCCATTCATTCCAAAACAACTGGTAAATGGGTGGTTAATAGGAGAAATCCACCTACCCAATTTTTTAGGTGGTTGCCACCTCATTTCTGAAGATAAAAATCAAGTTTAATAGAATATATAGTTATGTTTGTCGTGGCAGGATAGTCTGTTCAAAACTGGGGATTTCAAATGGACCAATAGGATAGAATGTAAGAGCGTGGTTGCAATCAAGCATGCCAGTCCCATAACTGCTAGAAGGCGTAATCAATAATCTGAATAGTTCTCATGGGTTAAGGCTCAATAATATTATAGTTTTGGACAGACTATAATAGTATACGCTCCTATGGTTATGGATATATTATTCAGTACAGATGTATTCATGTACATTGTATAGTTTTTGTTTGTTTTGAAAAAACAACTCTCGGTTTTCTTCATTTGCTCGCGAATCATTCTGAATTTGACACCCACAGCTCAACACCTGTGATTATACACTCGGAGAATTCGTACCTTCCATCCTCCCCCTCCCACTAAGACAAAGGGCCGTGACGCCTAGGTGTTATGGTCTTTCAGTTTTGCGTCGTTGTTCGTCATGCTCATTATGCGGTTTACACTTGATAAATTCACCGTCACTCGCTCTTTGCTTATGCCCAAATTTACAATTAGGAAATTTCAAAATCGTGGGTTTTTTCCCTTTAGTTTTGTGAGAATGATTTATAAATTCCGACCTGTCAGGTGCGTTCTGGTTGTTTTCCGTTTGCTTTCGCTGGATTGTTCTCACGTTTGCTAGAAAAAAGTGCGTCTTTCTTTTTACTCGAGTCATATTCGTCACACTTTCGTATTTACAATGTGCTATAATTTGTTTGCCTAAAAATCCTTGACTGCTGCGAATGCGCGTTGTTAATTTGTTATTGCCGAAATTCTAGGGCATGGGATTTGCCTACCAGAAAGTTGAATTTATTACCCCAGGCTAGTTTCCAATGTTTCTATGATACACTTTTTAATTTTGATAGGCTGGTTAATCGCTTTATTGTATTCATAAATGTGCTATTAGCGAGAACCATTAGCAATAGTAGATCGTTCTTGTAATGGCAGTTTGATGTTAAGCAAAAATAGCTCTCATACCAGGGAAGGGTATGAATCTTCGCGATAGCTCCACGTAATAATGGGGGAATTTCATCTATCCCCCTCTAATGGCTTTCAAATGTGTGATTTAAGAGGGTGTCCGTAAGTGACTTTTGATCGAATTAGCCCCTCGTCGCCCTTCGACGTATTCGTGTGCAAACTTGTGTTGAAATCATGTTCGAAACGAAGAACAGTACTGCATGCTTTTCAACTGTTTACTGAGGCAATACAAGGGGACGTATGACTTGACATGTTTAGTACACAGTATACAGTGCATGCATGCTGGTCTATTAAATGCACTGCATCGTCCTTCATTTCGATTTTGATCTCCTTTCTAGCATGGAGTGAAAAAGTGCTTTGTCAAATCAGCTTCTTTTGCAGTGCACATCAAGCGAATGTAGTGTCTTTCAATAATTCACCAGAATTGCTTAGGATTTTCGCAGTTGTTCATCAGCAGTGTGTAGGTGGCTGCATTGCTCTCTACCAATTAACATAGCCAGTTAATCAAATGCGAAAAAGGCTCCATTAGTGTCAGTGACATGAGTGGTACATGGAAAGGTCGCTGTTAAGTTCACGAATTGTTAGTTCGCCTAATACGTCCAATGGATCCATCAAACCCAATGTGTCCTGACCGGCGTGATTCCCAGATGGAAATTCTACCCAGCAGTGACATCTGTGCTTTATCTTGTCTTTTGGAGGCCACGAAAAGCCCATTTCGCGGCCGCTGAGGCGGACGAAAAGCCTGTAACAAATGGCATGTGCATCGATTATTAAACTTAATTTCCTGCTCGTTCTTGACATGATCAAATTGTTGATATCGGCGCTGACACTGGGGGCATGTAAGCATTAGCAGCGAACCTCTGACCTCTTGTGTAAAATCGTTGATTCTGTTTAAACGAGGTCGAACATCTCGGCCATTAGTCATCAAGAGACCTCTATTGTCTCTATGCAACGCACGTCATTCTGTGGGCGGACTTAAGAGATTAAGTGCAACTTTAGTTCGTAACTTACAACAGTATGGCCTACTGTTGGGCCTAATGGATGCCAAAAAATGACAAATGAGCTCATATGCTCTGATCAGTCTTACGTTTTTTTATACTTTGTAAGCCATTTTCTTGCAGGTGGCATTCTTGAATACTCTTCGCAATATCATTCTTAAATCTATTGCCGTTGCATTTCTCTTTAGTTGGTCAAGCCTTGCAATCGAAAAGCAATGTCAGTACAATACTCTTCTTGAATTATTAGCGCCATCTACAATGATGCAGACGCAACAGGATGTTTGCTAACAAACGATTACGCCTACAGATCACTTTTGCAGTGCTCGGTAATCAACGATCTATGCCCTCTGTGTTTTACCTCACTTCCAAATTGGTTGCACTTATATTTCGAGTGCTCAGATCAACCCATAAGTAAAATCGCAGAAAACATTCGACGAAAATACCAACCGCACCAACTTGAAAATTTTAATGAACTGTTTACTAATATAAACGAACCACTCCTCTGGACAACCTACCGAATAGCTGTAAACTTTGCAAAAGCCACCAATCTCAATAGCCCCAGACCCCACTAATATAGCAGGAGCTCCAGTAATGGCCAACTTAAGGTGCCCGGGAAACCGGGCTGGGCTCCAACCATAACCCCCTCAACTCGAATAATATCTCCACTAACACTATCCATGAATTAGCATAAAACCCAATTCAAACAAATCAATATAAATATATATATATATATAAAAAAAAAACGGAAATATAGCCATAAGGGGGTATCCCTCCTTAGTGCTTTGTCTTTGTCTTGCTCGGTAATCGATAATGCATTTCAAGATCTCAAAATATGTAAAAAGGTATTAGGCAAGTATAGAGAATAAAAGTTATAAAACCTTAGGCTGACAAGTTGAAACATGTTTCACTAATTTGGCTAAAGTAAACCAGTTGGTTCGTCTAGATTACCAAATTCTTAATTAAAAGCAGCATTAATCTAAAGATAGTATCAAATATTAAGTTAAAATGCAGATACATTGTGTATACGAAGATCGCAATTTAAAAAAAATTGGACATTCTGTATTTCTGCTACTACTAAAATTTGAACACATAACTCAACATTAACAGACTAGATTCTACTTGCCATGATGACAGATTACCACCCCATACATTCTATTGTGCTGCCTCACGTTTTTAGTGCGAGTGCAGAAAGTGCTCACGATTTTCGGAATTGATTTTCGAAAACGGCATGGTGCAATGTCTGGAAACGAGGTAACCGGTTAGCAATCTGCACAATAGTCTACTAGCAATTTGCCAGAAAAAAATGAAGTGAAAGCGTCGTACCTTGCTCTAGTATTTTTTTAAAAATATTTGTATACAATGCCCTTTCTTTATTGTTGAACTGTACTCCTGATTCTTGAGCGGAAACTACATGTAGTTTCTCATCGATTTGGTTTCGCTATTAGAAAGAAATGAAATGATATACACTGTACCTGTGTAAATCACGTCCTTGCAAAAGGGGATTCACATAATTTTCATTAACACAGGCTACAGTGTACACACAGAACACTGTGACATTTGAAGACCTCAATACTTTATTGATTGTCCGGTTCATAAATGACAGGACTCTCAACATACATGTAAGTAACATAACATGTCTAGGACATTAATAAGACCAGTATCCTCTAATATGTTGACAATTTGAATGTCGGCTTTTAATATTTCCTGTTTTGGTTGAGGATTTTCTTGTTCATTTTACCATACACCACACTGTTCAGTGTCTTTACTCCCCCTCTTCCGCATGACCGGTCAGCTGTTTATTTTGGCTGCCATTGTACTGGCCAGTAGAATAAAAGCGACCGAATATGCAAATTAGCCTATTCTTTGCCAACTGCGGTGATGAAAATCTTTGGCACGTGCTTCCTGCAATTATGCAAATGCTCGAATCCGTCACCACCGCCGACTAAACACATCCTTTTTCTGCTTTTGTTGATTCGGACAATGCCCCTGACTTTGTGGGAAGGACATAAATGGCTTCTTGGCTCATCTTTCAAACTTAACGCTCCCCTTTTGTCCTTAGTAGTCTTATTTCTTAAATCGTTTCGGGTCCAATTTTATTCCGGTGGCATTTGAAGGGCCTTGAGTGGCTTTGCAAGGAACGGACGCGCTTTTACTTCCAATAAGGTTCCATTCAACAAAACTGTGAGCATGATTGACAAACTAGATGGGCTGCAGAAACGTGGACCACAAGCCAATTTGAATGGACTTCCGAATCCTTTGCAGCGGTTGAAGTATCTGTTATTACTTCCAAACGGAACGTACATTCGAGCAATGTTGGTTGGGTTTTTCTGTCTGGACTATAGTTGATTTTCAGCGAGTAAATGCGCTTTGGCTAAATCTATTTGGAGCCTGAAATAAGGCATATCAGAATGATGGAATATACATGTATGAATGCGTTTGTCCTGACTTTTAAGAAAAAAATTGTTTTCAATTTTCATAAGTTCCGTTTTATTATTCACGATGAATTCAATCTGTAAGTACATCAATTGAAGGAATGAAAGTAATTTGATCAAATCTTACTTTCGCAATTTTATTTACTTGTGGAGAAATGCATCGCTAATACTAAGCCTATGAAATTGCTCTCTTAGGAATAAATACTTTTGCAAATTAAGTTTAATGTACAGAATGCGGCGTTTAGAGAATGAAAGGCATGGGAACTAAATAGTTTATAATGACCTTAAATTCCCTTTTATAATCTGTTATTACGAAGGAAAACATTCGGTAAACCCACTGAATTTTCCCATTTTGAGTTTTAAATCACTGATGTTTTAGTACATATATTTGAATGTTTAAATGCAATTTTATTAGCAGTGATACTGATGCGTAGCGCGCACCAAGTAAATGGAAATTTCGTCAATACTAAATAAATAAATGACAGTGTACATCGTTAAAATAATACGCGGGTATTTGGAAAACTCAGAATTAAATAATTTGGGAGCATTCTGAGCGACAAAAAAAAAAATACCAGAAAGACCTATAGCTACCTGCGATTTGTTAAACTCAAGAAACCCGCTCCAAATAGTTCCACGTTGGAATAACATTACTTCTAAATATTCGTGTTTCCAGCAGGAACTCATTTCGTAATTTGATGAAAAACTCCACCGAATCTCCCGTGTATACCACTCTTATTTGCGCGGCTACTCCCCCTCCTCTTTTACATAAAGCGTATTTGCGCGTTTCCCATTCGGACGCTGATGCCGTAATTGCGAGTAAACATTTCCCATATTTTGCAAGCTCGTTGGCTAACTCATGGAGCGGAATTCTCTCCTCCCTTCAAATTTGTTCTTGGCATGGATGAAGAAAGCTGCAGTTTTTTTTCTCCTCTCCCTGCTGGGCTCGTAGCGCAATTTTCATGCTTAACTGATTGCAGCATAAGTGAAACTGCGGTATTAAATAATGTTTTCAAAACGAGAACCAGCCATAAAAGATTCGTTTTCGGCTTGCGTGCCCCGCACTTCGGATAGGCAAGATGCCAGAATTCTGGGACAATGCGGCCTAGGCTCCTGGCGCTCCTCCTCAGCTGCACTCAATTTTCGTGTCTGAAATTCTGTCTCGGGTTCATAGAATACCTTTTTCTTCGGCTCTCGATGCGATGCAAGCGGATTACGCCGAATTGCCAACGCTGCGTCGCACAGTGATCCGGATTTTTTTTTCGTCTCAATGAAATCTGTGTGTTGCTCCAGCGACGGAGGCCTATTTTTAGGCCCGTTTGGCATCGCGACGTGAAACAAGTGATCCGGTTTAAAGGTTGCGTTTGTTTGGCTGCGAACTGAGCGCCAGGGTTATGGGAGGCCACCGCAAATGACGCTCGGTGGTTACTACTCTTAACACTATTTCGACGAGTAGAAATGAGGAGGGTCTTGATGGCATATAATCCGTCGGAACCATATCGTAAAACCAATGAGTCATTTCGCGACGATGGCGCAGCATTTCGTCAGACGCACGCAGACATACTGGCAACTTGGACGTGAGGGTCGTCCATAAAGGACGGTCAAGGTTGATGGGGGAGAAGTCACTATTTGAAAGATGATGGGTCATCATTTTCGGACGTCCGACTTGTCAGTGTTACGACCTCTCACTCCAGGTGGCACACTTTATGTATGTAGTGTTTAATTGCTTTCAATGTAATGGACTGCTTTTTAATCACCCTTGCTGTTTTTGTCTTATATAAAGACACGATACCTCCATAAAAGACGTTATTTTTAATAGATTTTTTTTTATCCTGAATTTGTTGATTGGAAGATCGATTGACCTAAAGTAGGCGTCCTTTATTCAATTTTATCATCATGTTACAGTTCAAAAGAGGGCGTATCTACAAAGTGTATGAACACCTATGCGATAACAGGGAATATGAATTGAATTGAAATATGACATAAAAATATCAGTAATTAGTAATTTATTTTGTACACATTTTCGGTAAATTCAGGGAAATGTTTTCAAAAAAACTTAAAAGTCAGAGAAGTTGAAAATTTAATTCCGAAGGAAACTCAGAACCTTTTATGCTAAACGTAACTAATTATAAAGGAATCTTGTCGTTCATTTGGTTCTTCGAAAAAGCTCCTGACATAAATCAATACTTGAATATAAATCTGTTATCTGCGCTCAATGGAAGATTCATAAAATTTGGAATTTTTTCGTGTGCTGGAATATGGAAATAATCCTGAAGAATGCACGTTTTCATATAGTCTATGTGAAATTATTTCCACGCCGCGTTTAGCGTGAACGTATTCGTTAAATGACTGAAATCTGAGCTCACCCAATGTGTATTATTATGATTATTATTTTATTCTGTCCCGTTATTATTCCTAAACGCTTCGCCAGCCATTACGGTTTCGTCGTCAAAGAACAAACAAAATTAGGGATTTCCATCCAAGCTGAAAGCAGGCCATTTTCTGCTGCAGTGAATCTGCCAATATGCAATTCTGTTGAAGTTTGACTTAATCATCCTGCTTGCTTTTCATCTACCCATTGTTTATGGTTAGCCTATTTTAAGCCCGGTGTGCTTGAGGGAATTCAGATACTTTTTCGAAAATCAATATATCCCTACTCATGGGCAGATCTGGAATGAAAGATTTTGGGCAATTCGAAAACAACTGTTTGCGCAAGATCAAAATTAACGAATCTGATTGGTATCCCCGCATGGACCAATAGAATGAAAGAGCCTGTTTTGCGAAAAATGATTACAACTCATTTTTCATCTCCTGGGCATCGTTGTGGCTTTCTCAATACTGGAAGGCATAATCTATAAGCTGAAAATCTCGATTGTTTTTGGCTCATTATATTCTAGAGTTGAATAGACTATAGTGTCAATCTAATAGGCTTTATGAGATGCTTTTGTATGTGATAACGGCTTAACGTAAATGTACGTTTCATTTTTCTGATTTACTCGTTTCTCTTTGTTTTCGGTTATCTGTCATACTGTACTCTTGGAATATAAAATAGGTAATATTAAGGGCTTTACCTGTAACATTTTAAATCATGTCAGTGAACGTATCTTGAATGCACTCGAGAATTGCAATCACAATGTAACATTTCCATATGTTGTATGTGTCTAAGTCAGAAAGATGGTTTCAAGGAGAACTACTAACACGTTTGGCTTTCTTGTAAAAGATTCCATCAGCTATCAGCTATCATTAGCAAAAAGTAATGTAGACATTAATAAATTATTTGTACTTACTATACTGTACATGTTTGTAAATTAAACATTAGCGTTTTGACCGGTTGCCAACTCCGAAGTGTTGAACACATACAGTGTACGACTATCTCGGCTCGTGTTAGCGTTGATTGGGTGCAGCAGATTAAACTAATTAAGCTTTAATTAGCTGAAAATAGAGCTCGCGTGCGCCAAATTTTTCTCGTAGGTGTTTAAACCACGAAATGAATGGCGGAGTTAAGAAACCTTGATTTCTTACTTCGTTCGCGTGTTATGTTTGTTCGGCACACCATACTTGAATCGATAATCAAATAAAGCTGTGCTCATAAGAAATATACTCTCTTTAGGACTTGAAGATGGGCGATGCCTTATAGCTGAAAAGTATCGGCAAAGATGAAAGCGATGTTTTTTTTTGTCAAATTGCCATCTGCGAGCATTTAATGTATTTGGGGCTCAAAACTAATTTAAAAAATCCTGCTGAATTCAGCATTGACTTAGTCTTCATGAGCGATGTAAATTCTTGCTTGACTAGACAAATGGTATGGCAGTTCCTAATTACGACCCGAGTTGTTGTTCTCAGGAGCGTCAATTTCTTCCCACTGACTAAACTAACGAAAGTAATGGTCTCCTTCATTTGGAATATTTTCTTCTAATCCTTACCATGTCTCGTAATTCAGATTACAGAATGAAGTGTAGTTAAAGGAAAAAGAGCACCTTTAGAATAAACCTCAACAGCAAAATAAAATGTACAGTAGATTGAAAACAAATTTGCTTACATATGCATGTATTTGCTATGCAGGGCCGTCCATAACAGACGTCCTAAGTTCAATTCAAGTCTGAGGGCTAGACAATGTTATTGTGATATCGTCGTTAATTCATTTTTTATGAACGACAACCCGTCCCATAAAGAGATCAAGTCTTATTTTCGTTATTAAACGAACTCTTTAAAAAATAGCACCAAAGGATTTCCTTAGTCTGTTAAAACTAGAATACTGCTGAGAGTTAACCAATAAGAGCTATTAAGCTTATAGATTGTATTCCAGCATAGAGAAAGTCATACCGATCGATGCCCAGTAGATGGTAAATGAGTCATGTGACTGGCATAATTATTTGCAAACATGTTCTTGTTTTCTATTTGTCCATTCGAAGGAAATGTAATTTCATTAAAGATTAGGATTATAACATTATTATGCAAATTTTTCTATTATTTTTCCTAGTCGGATGGGGCATTGGGGCAAGAGAATCAAGGGAATCAGAAAGTCGACTTTTTGACCGACGCCCTTTATGGACTGCCCCTAATGAGGAGCCAAACAAGACCTTTTGTTACTCACTCGGCATATAGACAGTTTTTAATTAGGCCTCCTGACACAGGCTTCCCGACACATTATGACGAAAAATTATTGCTCGAGGTCCTGTGCATGGCCTGTCACTTCGTAATATGTAATTGCAGAGGCCGCCTTTGTTGGTTTCCAATCACGTGGCCTAATGCTCCCTCCGCGTCCTTGGTTGTTGCACTCAGCGCAGCTTCCGGAGCAATTCCGCCATTGCAGTTTGTCATTAACAGATTTTTCTTTCTCTCTTTCGCAGTCGGAGTAGCGCGCAAAAGAACTCACCATGCCATGGTCACCTAACTCGGACGAGGGGCAGCGTGACGATGGCCCTGGGGAGGACGAAGGCGGGACCCAGCGGCTGGCCTCCGTGGCCAGCGTCGCGGCGGTCAACTCCGGCCGGAAGCGGCGGAGAAGGGAGCATCCGGGGCGGACGGACGATGCGTTGGTGCGCGTGTTGAGCTGCAGGAGTTGGAGGACCACTGGTGCCACGAAGCTACTAGTTCTCTTTGCCTTGGGATTTTGTACGTTTTGTACGGGTAGCCAAGCGTCGGAAGTAGTAAATAGTTTTACCCCCAATGACACGGAACGATTCAATCACCTCATAGTGCACGACCACACAGGGCGACTGTACATAGGTGCTGTGAACCGGCTATATCAATTGTCCTCCACCCTACAGCTCCAATCCACTCATATCACTGGACCGGAAGACGACAGTCCCGAGTGCCCAGTGAGCCAGGACTGTCCGACGGCCGTCAAGCGCCCTACGGACAACGTGAACAAGGCGCTAGTGATAGATAGTACTAAGGGCATACTGATCGCCTGCGGCAGCGTCCTGCAAGGCATCTGCAAGCTGCGCAAGCTGGGCAACCTGTCGCTGGAGGACACGCAGATCAAGCCGAGCGAGGAGGCCGTGGTCGCCAACAACGCCACGGCCTCCACGGTTGCGTTCATCGCTCCAGGGCCCCCCTCCCCGCCCGAGACCCACGTGCTCTACGTGGGCGTCAGCTACACCGGAAACGGACCCTACAGCAACGAGGTGCCGGCCGTGAGCAGCCGCAGTCTGGACGGCCACAACATGTTCGCCATCTCGTCCGTGTCCGTCACTACCGGCACGCGCATGTGGGTGAACAGCCTGGAACGCGAACGCTACCCCATCACCTACGTGTACGGCTTCCACTCGCGAGGCTTCTCCTACTTCCTGACCACGCAGAAGAAGTACACCAACAAGCCCCAGCCCTTCGTCTCCAAGCTCATCCGGCTGTGCCACCGCGACAAGGACTACTACTCGTACACCGAGATCCCCATCGAGTGCAAGACCAAGGAAGGCGTGGATTACAACCTGGTGCAGGCTGCCTACGTCGGCAAGCCCGGCTCCGAGCTGGCCAACGACCTGGGTATCACTGCCCAGGACGAGGCCCTCTTCGCCGTCTTCGCCAAGAGTTCCGACGAGATGGACGTGTTCAACAGACCCAGCGACCACTCGGCCATGTGCGTCTACTCCATCAAGAACATCCACCGCAAGTTCACCGAGAACATCCAGAACTGCTTCAGCGGCAACGGCGACCGCGGCCTGGATTTTATCAACCCGAGCGTGAAATGCTATCAGACGGTAAGCGATCACCATTCACGAGTATCTATATTCACGGGTGGGTTACTTCCTTTTTATATCGACGATTGAATGATGACTGATTTGAGAAGATATTAACTTGGGAAATCGATAAATGTATCTTTTTTTAAAAGTAGAATGAGTGGCATCATACATTGCATGACTTAAACTTCAGGGTTCTCACTGACCTGGAAAACCTGGAATTGTCAGGGAAGTAAGAGCAACTTGGAAAAGTCAGGAAAATTCCAAGCTTAAGTGCAAAATTCAGGAATATTTTTATCAGAAATGCCAATCTTAAATTGCCATTATCTCAAAGGATTAATTGCTCATGGTGCTGCTCAAAAGATAGCGTATCTAGTCACACTGATGCAATACTCTGGAAAACCTGCAATTCAGGAAGGTAGAAACAAACCTAGAAAAATCCGGTAAATTTTCATAATATGAAATGCCAGCCCTAAATTGCTATAATCTCAATTGATTGCCAGACTCTCAATGATACTACTCAGAAGAGGGTGTATCTAGTCATACTTATGTATTAATAGGGAATTCTCCTGTTTTCCAAAGCCCACATCAACATTTTGAAATAATCAATGAAAAATATATAAACATGTTTGATAAACTCAAGAAACTTCAAAAACCTGGAAAATTCAGGAAAGTTGAGAACTTAATTTAGGTGGAAACCCTGTACTTTTTGCACAAGATCATTATTTTATTTTAATACCATTTAAGCTTCAAATATTATCTGTAATCAATAGGCCTACTGCATGTAGTTGTACAAGTTGGCAATTGTATGTAATTATCAAAAGCATTGTGCCTTGCTCACTTCTACAAGAGTACCATACCATATTGAATTTAAGTTTGCATGGGATTTTTGTAAATTAACTAGGCCTACACGCTTTGTGAGATTTGAAATTAAATAATGTACTGGTGTCAGTGTGCCTTCCTGTGACCTGAAAAAATGTTAATTTCGACAGCAACTATATTCAAATACGCAGTGGAAGCTCGATTAATTATCCGAGTTTGTAGGGACTACGACTAACTCATAAAATCAATTCCTTCGGGTAATCGAAAACATAGTTAAGAATTGGTATAACTGTAGGTATAATATGTCTGAACGAGCGAACACTGAAAGACAAAATTATTCTGTTCGAATATAATTTTATTGACAAATCACTTTTAATTAATATTAATCAGATTAATGTGTATAGCTTCAAACCAGCCCAGTACATCATCATGCTCGTCCGGTACATCGGTTAATCCGAGCGCTTATCCGAAGTTACTTTACTTCGGTTGATCCGACTATTGGATAACCGGTCTTCGGATAATCGACCTTTCACTGTAGGTCGCATGTCATGCAGAACCATTTCTGCTAGTGCTGCAGTATAATTTAGCAAAAAGATACTGAAAATTTAGCTTTTCACACAGGAAATGTGGAAAAAAGTATCATCCATAAATATCAAATTAAACGCTGGTGCTGGTACGTTGATCTTCAAAACTTGATGTATTGACCGGACGAATAATTTGGTGATAATCGTAATCAATAAATTTCTTTTGCGTGTGATGTTGTTTACTTCGTGCACGTTTGTATATTGTTTAATTAAATTGGATAAGGATATGTAACCACTTCGTTAATTCAGGTTGGGGTCGGTACTTTTCTTATCGAAATTAAAATTTAAGAACAATGGAATGGTTTAGCTTTAGGTCAAAAGATACCAATTGAAATTCAGTAGCATTTAAAAACTTGAAGCGTTTAAACATTCAAAGGAGTGGCAACGCACGCACAATTGTTCATACGCGTATTAATAATAAAAACGCACAATTTATTAATAACTTCGCTCTGGTTGTGCTTTTTTTCTTCTGGGAACTGGCTTTTTGCTGGAAAGTCCGCAATCCTTTGCCTGTTGCGTGTATCATAGTAGACTGTTCTTGAATTCGCATCACATTAATTGGGCCCAGGTTTCTCAAATATTTATGTTAATACGTTTTGAAGAGAAACTCTAAAATAATCACATTGTTGTACACCAGAGCGACTTTCCAATCCAATTTCGACCATTGTAGTTTATTGGGTAATATTAGATCTCTCTTAAGAGAAATGAAAACTGATGGCATTGTTCTTATAATGACGACAGTATCCTTTCCTTCCCATGATAAATCAAGCCTTGCTTTGTTAAATTTCATGGAGCGTGTTGTACTTTTTCAGCACTTACGGATCGAAGATGACTTTTGCGGTGATGAAGTCAACACTCCTATGGGTGGGACCATACCTGTTGAAGCAACTCCTGTTATTACTTACCAAGGGCTACGACTTACCGCTGTGGCCGCGGCGGATACTCACGATTACACGGTCGCATTTCTGGGAACCGCCGATGGACACTTGAAAAAGGTAAGTCGAATTCTCTGCCTTATATAACCTTGCCAAAATGCTTGGTATTTCAAAGGACATTTTTCGCTTATGTCTGTCTATAAATGGTGCGCCTGAAAGGCTGAAACTACAATGTGACGTCGAACTTAAGAAACGATTTCATTGCCTGGGAGCTCTGCGAATATTTCACACGCTTAATTGACAATTTGCATTTCGTTATTAAAATCTCCCGACACAAAATTTAGCGCAGTAATCCCTTATGCATTGCGCTCAGCTGCTCGGGTGTGCTATTAACGTTTTTCTCACCGTGTGTCAATAGTTCATTAAAAATGGTATCACGATTATAATACGAACTACTAAAACGGGGAGTCGGGGTGGGGAAGTTGCTAAGAACTTTCCCTAAAATGGTCATGTTCCACTTTTGCTAGATAAGTTGATTCGTCTTTCTCTCCATAACGCTGTTCTCCGCCATTGTTTGCCCGGTCATTTCGTGTTGTTTCTGCAATGTCTTAAGTTCGTGGCATTTGTGCAATCCATTTTTGTGTGTGGTTTGCTTAAAATTGACCTGTTGTAACGATTTGGTTGCGATTTGCATTGATTGATCGCCGCATTTAGTGCGCCCCTGTCTACCTTGCTTTATTGTGATTTGTAATTCCCCGTGAAGACTCCGAGTTGCTAAGGCGATTCGCTTTCGGGAACAATGAACTCGGAAATTGCTACTTTATCAGATACCAACATGGTTTATCAGGTAGCTGCCCTAATTTGGAGCTTTGAACGAAACAATAATATACAAAGGGTATTTCTGCCATATATCCAGATGCGTTGTTTCTGCTAAACACAACGGCGAGCGGTTTTTTGTTTATTTTTTGTCAGATCACAGGAAAATAGTGATTTAACCGCTTGGAACAGAGGACGTTAACTTGTTTCATTTGAATGTTGCAAGCGAGTTTAGCAAATCTCATGACTGTCAAACATTATCAGCCAATGTCTGCCGAAGAATGCTGTTTATCAAAATATTGACCAAAACATTTGTCAACAATCCATTTTAAAACGGAACCTGTCATATTATGAAACTTGAGAGACAGTGAATGCGAATATTTAGACGCTTTCTTACAATATTAATTATTCAATCTCGTTTTCTCCCGTTCATTTCATTGCGAGTCCAGTTGATCCTGTTCAGGGGAATTTTTTTTGTAAAGGATGAAGATGATCGTGTAATTCAGGGAAAAACGCCTTACAATTAATTTGGATTGAAGAGTTAGAACTCATATCTCTCTTGTTCTTTTCAATATTCAGTCAATGCAATGAACTGAAAATCATTCTAAACGCAGTGGTTTATGACAATAGACAACTTCCCTTCAGCTTTATCAATAACCCACCCCGCAGGAATGTCCCGTTATGTAATTGTTCTAAAAAAAACAACCCCGTAGCTTTTAGAAGTCGTTCTCCAAAAACACATAAGTCGTGCAAAAAAAGTAACATTGTTGCATTATCGTCTTAATTCGTTTCTTCCACGTCATTGCACTTCCTCGAGTAATGTAGGGTTTTGTTAAACACAGAAGTTATTATATTCACTTCCGGCTGTTGGGTTTCATTGTTCTCTTCACATCGCTTATTATTAGGTGAATAGTTTATGTAGAAGAAGGGAACAGCATCGGGGATGGGCGTAATTGGAACTCTTGGCCTGTAGGAAAATTAAACCGCCAGGGGGCTAAGCGATTAACACTGCAAATGGTAGTTTCGCGCTGCCACCCGCGTTATCTGATGGCTGCTGTTGCTGGTGGTTATTGAAAGTGTTGCCATTTCCGCCGAGTGAATGACTCGACGGAATTGCGCCTATTCTTTGAGCTCAGCTGATTTTTGGAGTGTCACGAAGAATGACACGAGTGGGGAGTCGTGCCATGCTGGCATTTTTCTGCGAGTCTCATGCTTGCTTGGCATTCCGATTGAAGCCAACAGAAGAAGCATTTGGACGGTTGACTGATTTGAAAGATTATTACGATAGGTAAATAGAAGAGAGAGAAAAAAAGTAGGTATTGAGTTTAGTTTAACTAGATCCGATTTGGTCGTGCGGGAACTAGTTGTGCGGCTCTGGCAGGAGATTGATTATCAGCGATAACTCAAAACTTCCACATGGCCTCTGTCTGCTCTTGTCCGAAAAGGAAATTAAATCGCGGGCATTTGATTACGGCGAGGGTGCGTCTTGAATACGCTAATACTTTCACCAATAAATTGCAGGGTAGATGGAGTCCATTGGCGAAACTGCCATTAACCGTGATTTTCGGATGAAGGAAGAGCAGCGGTTGGAGAAGGAAATTCGATAAATTCCCGTAGGTTGCAGTCATGCAGGGGTGCCTTCGAGATAAAACTGGTCTTAGTGAGTGCATGCTTTCAGTTTAGGCACAATGAGTGTGTTGTTAGATCTGAGCAATTTTTCGCTTTGGACAGTGTTTCACCTAATGGAAGTCGATGTACTTGTATATATCGATGCGTTTTTTGAATTCAGTTTTGTGCACTTACCGGGTAGCGATGATGCACGTTGTTCATACTATGTTTCTGCTGATTTTGCAATTTGCTCAACTTCTCAGTCTTGCGTCACTGGGTGAATTGTTAATTCAGAAAAAGGAAGTTGAAGCACGTCGGCTATATTGATATGGTGTAAAACCGATGTTCTCTTATGTCTTGCATGTGCTCTACCAGAACGCCAGTTCTTGATGAAATTTTGTAAAGTTTAATGAGGTACAGGGATCTTGTTATAGTGATTACGAAAGCCCGAAAATACGCTCGCGCAATTGACAATTATTTTGAGAAATGTAATATTTTACGTGACTTCGACAAATTGAAGCAAGTTGCCATTTAACTCAAAAGATTATCTGCTTGCTCATCGATTCGTTTTGCGGTAGAATGATTTTCCGTTGTTACTTGAGTAAAGGTGACATGCACGGTCTTGAAATTGCGTAATTCTGTGTACATGCAAACTGTATATCATGGTATTCCGTAAATACAATGCAGTTCAGAAAGTATTTAGTGCTTGCTTTAGGAGGCATTATTCCGTAAACCTGTCATTCTTAGATCCTCAAGAGTAACAGTTATCAATCCAGTTGAGTGATAAAGAGTTCAGAAAAAAACATCTCATGTTTGTATAACAAGTTGGGCAGAATAATTGATAATCAGAAGTATAGGTTTATTGGAAATAAGCCCAGCTAAAAACCTGCTAATGACCACTGTACATTTTCAGTGGTGAAATTTGTATTATATATAGGTTTAAGTGGCCATAGTTGTACATCATGAAACAGGTTATCGTTTATATTTAGAAGAATGCAGTTCTCAGAAATCTATTTAGAAATCCACAAACATCTTTGTGAAGTTTGATCCATCATAATTATTTGTTGTTACAAGGGACATTGAATTCATTTTTATTTTTCAGCTTATCGAAGTTGTATCGCGAGTTATTTCGGTTTCGATTTCCTCTTCCTAGAAACCTATTTCGTTTCTCGTTTTCGATTCTGCTTCATACATTATAAATCGAGAGGCAATCTTTATATATGTGCAAAACCAAGCTGTGTTATACGACTTGTACCTATAAAGGTATGACGACAGAGCGGAAAATCGCTTCGAAAATGCCTCATGAAAAATCGAATAAAACATTTCTCTTATGATGTCCTCGTACAGCAGAAAAATTGAAGGAGAAAGTTAGTTTATAGGTATGGACTGTGTTTCATAGAAATATGAGCCAAAATCCAATCTCTTATCATTTTTGACCTTTAGGTAGCTATAGATCCTTATGGGTATAGGAATTTATAAAGAATAGCCTACTGAATTGACGAGTTTATAAAATACGAGCCTATGGTATGATATAGACATGTACGTACATGTACATAGTGCTTGTTTTAACTATCGTCCCTTTCACCCTCTCCTTTCCTGCATACGTCTTGATAATAAAAAAGAGGACTTCTGATTTTAAGGTATTCATTTTATTGATGTTATTATTAATGGGTTGAAGTTATCTGTATTTGAACAATATTGAAGCGATGTGTCAAGAATTAAAAATAATTTTGCAAATATATTTACACAAAATTTGTATTTGCTTTTTTTCTAAGCTCAGGGCTCAGCTCTATTAGAAATTGTCATGTAAAGCTTTCCAATCTATAAGCTTAAGTTGGGTTAGTTTAAGTTTGATTAGGTTAGGTCTACTTGTAATTATTTTCCCATTCATTAAGGTGATGGCTGCAACGGCCATTGATAATATTCTGAGAATTAGAATAATTAATGGAGAAGAAAATGTGAAGCAACAACAGCGCTCTATAATTGAGAAATACAACAGGACTATTCTATATGTATACCTATCATAATTTATAAGGTCTAAAAACAACGGAGCTTTAATGATGTTGTGATGAAGAATAATAATCAAGGACTGATGTGCCCGTAGCTTAGTGTTTTGGATGGTACTTGAAAGAGGAGGGAGAGCCACTCTTAATTAAGACGAATCAAAATTTGGCTCTAAGGCCTGTCAAGCGACCGATTTTTGCTTTAACGCCACATCAATGGCGAAATTCTGCAGTGCAATCCCTTATGGCTGCTGTGACTGATTAGAGCATAATGATCGAATCAGAGATAGTGTTGATTCTTAACGTCAACACGATATAAATTGCTCTGCATGAAAGCTTGCTTGGCCTTATGAACTATTACAAGGCATAGGCTATATGTATTAAAAGCAAGTTATCTTAAATCTACGTTCAATCAATTTTTTATTGAAAGAACAATGGCTTATTGGGTTGTGTTCATGTTTTATTTTGGCAATGTCGTGGTATTTTTTTATTTTTTATTTTTGGCCGATTTCTGTACTCTGCAAACTGGCCTGTGGTAATGCGTTGGAGTCCTTGCGCAAATCCATCCATCATTGATCTGTTTTTGCCGTCACCATGGACTCCCGGATGACATTGTTTGAATTTCAGTGAATTTTTTACCCTAAACATTATATTCTCCGCAGGATATACTGTTTGAGCGAGGGGATCAGAGGGAACATTTTTTTATCTGGCAATCTATATGGAAATTCAAGAATGTAGATTTAGGCTTAAAATGAACAGGCGAACAATGACGTTTAGAAGCATGAATGCCGAAATGATTAGCTGGCCCACGGCTGACTAATTAATATTACATGAACGTCTTCCCCAGGCATTCTGAATCATCGTTATTATTCGAAAAAAGCTCTACAAAAATAATAATAATGGAGGGATTAAAAATGAAAGGTTTTTTGTACGTACAAGTGAAAGCACAAAGAGACAATGGGTCATTGTAAATTCGTTCTAATAACAAATTTAAAAAAATGTAAATATCGCAGAGGGGAGGCTTAATCCCGGCACGCGCACATCGGCTAATTAAATTGCTGGTCCTTTTTAAAGGCTTAAGTACAGAATACCGCTTAAATATTTAATGAAAATCGGCCGGCTGCCCTTTTATAGTCACATCCTCTTAAGAATCTTGTTGTTTGATCAATGCTTGCGAGTAACATTAGATCACTTCATGAAGATGCTCTTATGAACAAGTGGCGAACTTTTCCCCTCCAAAAAATGGACATGGCTCTTAACAAGCTCGCATATGCACTATACGAATCAGCACATGTGTGATCAATACCTCTTAATTGAAGCACGTTATGCATATACTGTATGTACATAAAGTAATTTTTTTGTGAATAATAATACTACGCTGGTAGGTTTTGGCAGTGCTTCATTGAAAGTTAATTAGACGCTACATGTATAACAATAGCATCGCATTGCCTCTGGAGGGTATATTGAAAACGGATTTTTTTAAACTTAAATGTATACACCCTCTCTTCATTGCACAATGCATGAAGTACTGTATCCAGTCTGTTGAAAGAATTTTTGTGTACCTTTTAAAATGATAATTCAGTTTATGTCACTGGAATATTTTGCATCTAACAATAAATTAATCGAGCCACGCTGTATAAAAAATGATTACCAGGATGTTCTGGCAAGCTCCAAAAATGTTCCAAAAATTCCGGCTGGTTACATTTGCCTTTTTGTTGCATTTGCACTTGCTGTTCAGTGGGGATCTTCTACGGATTGGATTAAACAGTGTGGCTGGAACTCGGCACGCTCAGTACACAAATAATCAAGATAAGAGAGTGGCTTAGAAGTTGAGCTGCGCGATAAATCACCACGGCTGCCCTGTGATTACTGGTTAAATGGATCTCCAGGCCAATTAGCATGGGTCATTTACCGCGTAAGATAATGCATTATGCCATTAAAGTTTTTTTCGCAGTGTTTTCGATAGAAGAGAAGCAATTCGCAAACCGATGGCATTGGTACATTTTTTTAAAGAAATTCGCCAGAATGGATGTGTTGGCCAACTCTATAATTTTTGTAACGGGTGTGGTTACATTGTGTGCTATCAGTGCAGTCAGCCTGCCTGGACTACGAACATGCATCGAAGGATGGCAATCCAACACAACGCTAAAGCTGCACATGATTGCTAACTCTCAGGGGCCTAATGTTGAATATAAGCACGACACGATAATACGCTTAAGGGAAATTTGGCTGGGAAACAGATTTAAATCCAACCGCCAAGAAGGCTATTTATTTCACTTCATTGAGACCAAACTGGAGTGCCCATTTCTTAAGCAGTTTATGGTGTCGACCTTTTTACATCGTCAATCAAAGCATAACCGAAAGTGGCATCGCTTGTTAATGCTGATACTTTTTTATAATGCCTCATTTAAATATAACGCTGTTTTAGTACTACCCATACTAATTTGTTGGCCAGAATATTTAAGAGAAACCACCTTCGATTCAAATTCACTTATGGAAATCCAATCCCGTTAGGATCCACACTATTGGTCTTATAGAAATCTTCCATGCCATTAGACGTTAGAATTTTCTTCCACAGGATAGTCCAAAGCTAACAAAATTCAGTTTGGTATTCATTATGATGACCATCAAAATGTGGTAGTATTAGCGAAGGATGTCACCCCTATACCACCACTAGGTTATTTTTGGTTAGGTTGGGTAAATAAGTGTATGGAGGTATTTTTTTTTTTTGCAAAGTTCTGTAAACACGTTTTATAAATTCACGACGAAATTTTCAACAAAAAATAACACCAGATTTGAAGAATTTCGACTATTTTTGATTAGGAAGACTCATAGATCAATTTTTTGAATTCGTACACCCGTAGTTTACACAACACGACATCATTGATTTGTACCTATTTTATTTCTCACAGTCTCGCATCATGGACTCCTGTTTCTCTTGAAGCCAGTGTACTATTTTCGGTGTACAATGTTTTTTCCCCTTCTTCTCATATATAATGTAACGCCATATGATGGCTTTGATTGGTTTGCTCTCACTCTAGCTGCACGATTTTGTGCTCGGATGGTGCAGTTCTATTTGTTTTAACAGGTGTTGTGATTCTCAAGGCAATCAACAACCTCTGGGCTATTGCTTTCGAAATGTGAGGTGCCAACGTTTCCTAGTCACTTTCCCTGCAATTTTCCCCCTATCCATTCTCTGTCGATAGGCAGCGAGCAAAAACTCGCTGCAATAATATTCTCTCGGAAACAGCTTTGTTACTTTTCCTTTGTTTCTTCAAATGACAGGCCCATTGTCAGGTTATTACTGCTGGGTGTTACGCCTTTTATTCTGCTGTCTTAGCTGGTGATTCAACTTATTCAGGCACCAAATAGCTGGAGCGTCATATGCAACTCCTGCTCGGATGTTCTTCTGCGCCACGTCTTCTTTTCTCATTTAAAAATCTGCGAGCAGTCGCATCTCTCATTTTTCACCGTACTTTCTTCACCGTACTTTTCAAAAACGTCGAGAAAAATTGGAAATGCTTATGGGTGTAGCGTAACTATATAAATGCTAAACCGCGGATCTCTTTTTTCCGCCTTTTATAAATAATAAAGTTTCTGGTCGGGCTGCGTCTCGGAGATGTAGTTTGCTGTCGTTGATGGTGTGCCATGGACCCGCGAAAAGTAGTAATGGTAAAGTTATTATGCGACCATGTCGACTCCCCAACTGGCGTTCATGTGATATATGACGCTCGGGAGAATTAACAGAAGTTTCGCGTTTGCGTTTGAGTGATTTAGCGTTGAGAATCTTGTTAGACTGACATTTTGATGAAAGTTCCTAGAATAAAAAAGTACGTAACATTTTTGTTTGTTTTCAAGTAGTCGAAGAAAAGCGAGTGTAGATATTCAAAGAGTATTCAGTTCTGAGTTCTGATATCATTTTTTTGGCTCTAAATAAAGACAAGGTACTCGCATATTTTTAAAGGAAGATTCTTGACTAATATTTGTAAGTAATTCAATTTTCGTAGTGTAATTTTAACTTTTTATGTTTTTCCTTAATAAAATGATGTAAGTGGTTTAAAGTTTTTTTTCCCATCAGTTTGCACCCACAACCGTTTTCAGGAACTAAACTGACATCCTTTTCATTTATAACAATTTTCTTGGTCAGATGTTTGATTTTGATAGATGATGTCTAGTTCTTTTACCCTTCCACTTTTTGCTAAGGCTAGACCCGACGGCACCAGGAAATTAGCATACAGAAATGGATGGACAGTACAGTGCATTTCTCTATTTTATTTTATTTTTAAATTGTTGATTTTTTATGCCGTGAAAGATTCTGAAAGAACCGTTTCCTTTGGCGCATCTTCCGACATTTGCAAACAATTTATACTATTGCAGGAAAACTGGTGTAACAATTGTCCTTCACATACTTTTATTATAATTTTATTGCCTCTAACCTTACTTGGGGGTATTCCGTTAACTTAAAAGGCATTCTTTGTCCAGTGTTGAGGAAAAGAGCAATAGCATTGTCCTAATGATTTCATCTAAATAACATCTTCCATTTGTTGTAAAAGCGCAATTGTTTGGTATCCCTTATCTTATGATTTATCGAACTCTTTTGAGTAAGGATTGCTTTAAACTTTAAATGTTATTTTCTCTTCAACAACATTCAGTGAGTGAACAATAAATGACCTCTTCAGGTATATTTAGAGATATCAATTACACCAATGTTTGTTTCTTCATCAAACAACGCCTCGAAGAAATAATTGGAAATCCTTCCGAAAGTCTTGCTTTTATCGTTAGAGGACGCTTCCAAACATATTTTATTAGTTGTCGTAGGTGACTGAAATTGGAAACTCAACATGTGGTCCTGGGTTTCTATATTAAAAAAACGGCAAGTGCGTTGTCCTGATCGTGTTATTACACCAGCAACGCGTTTATTGCAAGATAATGTGGATTCGAAAAAGATCGGGTAAAGGAATTCTAAGATGCATCGGGAAAAAAATATTTGGAACCCAATTATAATGTGTTGTTCTCTGAAAGATGGTGCGGTTAACTGAATAACGTATACATGTACATGCATACGTTATCATATTTACTATTTTCTCAATTGTGAAGGCATTTCAAAAGTGCTATTGCGAGAAATTATTCACAACAGAAATGCTACAATATGCACTCGTTCTCATAATATATTCATTTGCATATGCATGTATTTCTTTTTAATGGAGTCAATGAAATTAGACTACATGTGTATAAATCCACTTTTAAATTGTGTACACGTACAATGAAGTATTCGACCCTACTTCCTCTTAAGCTATGATGTGGTATGAAACTTTATTCAAAGAATTTAACAAAATCAAATTATGCGGAACATCAATTTAACTTAAAACGCGTCTAAGTGTTCCTCAGCTGAAATGCATTCAAAATAGGCTTGGCTTTCTCTCGCAGGAGTGTTTGTTTCCTTTTTAACTATTAATAACTCTGGCATGAGTGCATGAGAAAAATGTCGATATTGTAAACTGCGCATCTAAGGTAATTTGGCCTCCCTCAAAGGTTTTCTGCATTGAAGATTGCGTTTTTAATAGATTTTTTCAAGGCGTTCTTATATGGGTCGTGAAAAAAATAACACATGTTAAATATAATGTATGAAATGGAAAAACTCTTTAGGATCCAGGAATGGAGCACTTCTTCACAAGAATAATTTCGGATCGCAGTTCATAAACTATTTATAAGGAAAGTATGTTCGACAGCATGTCTGAATTTAATTTTTTTTAACCGAAACTAAAGGTTAATTTTTCGCTGTCTACTCGCTGAACAAAGGGAAAATACCCCATGCATCAGATGTGGTCTTGGCAGTTGCTAGGTCCGCTATTTCATCTGTATGGTAATCACTCATAGCATGGTGCACTATTGTTGTGTCGCAGGCAAAAAATAAGTTGGTGGGTTTGAGGACGAAGGCACTTGAATTCTCCCATATATCAAACTGTCCAATCAATAACCAGAAAATTGCGTGAACACCGGGTGCTACTCGCTTAGTCTAAAATGAAGACGCGATTGGATCTGGAAAGTGAACAAGGTGAAGAGGTTGTTTAATTCACTGTGCCGTACTCGCCTCGGCAGAAAAATCACCTTCGCAAGGTTGCTAGAAGACAGGAGTGTCGTCTGTCAACCCGTTGGTGCAAGGGGCCAGTAAACTGTGAGCGAGTGAATGACATTGACAGGGAAGCTCGCGCCGCGAATAATGGCTCCAAGCTATGAAGGTTTGTGCGCGGACATTCAGCATTGTTGGCATTTTCCTAGAATCGGTTGCCCCAGGCCTTGTTGTACTCGATTAGAAACGTAAAAGAAAAAATGAAACTCACTGCAATGGTCAAGCGTCAGTGTAATTAAAATGGTAGATAGTATTAAATATTTCATCAATATCAACTCATGATGACAGTGATAATTGCAAGTGATTTCTAATGTTTATTTCTGCCCAAAATATAAATCTCCAGCAGTAGATATATATATTTATGGTGCAGAATGTAGATGTTAATGTAAGTCGCATTTTAAAACAGACTGTGTATTTATTTAGTATATTTACACGAATATGCTTGACCGTAGATATTGCAAAAGGCACAAATCGCAGAACTTTGCATCGCGTGTGCGTGGATCCGTTCTCGTGTTGCGCGGGATGATAGCTTCTGAAGGCATTGCTTTCATAAATTGCTATCTTTTATGGAAATGGTATGCATATACCCCCTATTCAGCCATCCTTGATAACAGAACGCGGCGTGCGCGCACGTTTTCTGCATTTTCGGGCAATAAATAAAACATGTGTGTATCCCGTTTCATTTGGAAGAATGCGTCGAAGGCTTTGAAGACGCGCATATTGAGTTCATACATGTAGCTGGGAAGCTGCTGCGAAGCGTTTCACGCACAACATTTATTATATGCTGAAAAATCTTCTGAAATGCGGGTCATTATCTGTGCTCACAACACTCTTCACTCGATAAATGCTATCGGATGAGCTTTTTTTTTGGCATTTCCTTGAAATTTATTTGCGCTCTTATAAACGCTTTTTATTAGCGTGCGTGCTGAACCTCTACGCAGAGTTATTCAAATTTGACGTAGTTATGAGTTTACGTGGTTACGTTTAACTATCAATTGCTTTCCATTGCGGTATTTTTTATTACTATTTCTTTTTCCAAATCAAAGTCTGAATTGGTTCTATTTCATATTTGATACGAGTTGTTTGGTCTGTATAATATCTCCTGCGATCCCCATCTAGCCGCTTGCTAGACGTACATTTTATCGAATTTCTTTTATCGATTTTGATTGGCCAGTGCAAAAGGGCTATTTAGTTTTCATAAAGACTTGATTCTGCAAAAGATTTGTAACATTTGATCTCGGGCGAGCTTACTGTGCGCCCTGACTTACGTTAGGATATCTTATACAGGGTGAGCAAAAGAATACGGGAAATGGGTGATTTTTTTCTTTAACCAACCAAACGGTCCGCGTCCTTTACGCTTTTACGTCGACAAATAACGTTTATTTGAAATTTGGATGTTTTTTTATTGTCGCGTTCCAATTAATCTAAAAGCGGTGAAAATTCGTTTTTCTCTAAAACAAGTCGTGTACTTAATTAAGTAAATTCTGTGGTCTAATTTGACTATAAACAATCTCTTAATGAACGTGTCTAATGTTGGTAGCCTTATCATTAGCGAAAATAAATGAACTCCACAGAGACTGAAAATGCACGACGATTCTATTTAATAACGCTGCAGCTTGAATTATCCGTGTTTTCCCCCGTTCTCAATTTTTACAATTCAACGGGTGAATATGAAGTGGTGAAATTACACGAAATCGTGGATGCTAACTACATGTAGCCTAGTTTATATCACGACGTTTATTCCAAATTGTCATCATCACGCTTTTATAATTGTATGATTAACTTAAATTGTAATTAAACTTCATGTAATGGTGATTTCGATCCTACGACGTGCAAGCACTAAATTATGCTGCGTAAAGAACAATTTAAATTCCGTGTATATAATGTTATAAATTAGAAATCTATAGATTTTTTTCATGCAAAATAATGCTAAAAGGCAAGGGGGTTTTGAGTACTACATTAGCAAAAACATAAACATTTGAACATTTTAATGACTCGCAAACAGGTTTTAGTAATCACACTGAAGACATTTATTATTTCAGTAATTTCACGAATAATTTGTTTTTACTAATGTTCTATCCCATGTTATCCATTTTATTTATATGCTTGCTCGTGTATTTTCACCCCATTTGCCAATTGTATAAGCAACTTAGTCTGCAAATAGCAGATTATTTCAGGTCTAAGAATATAACTGGTGTAAAATAGCTTCTTTAAGTTATTTATTATTATTGACACGTTTTTTTCTTTGTTTTTTCGGAATTTCTTTTTGAATACATGCACAACAATAAAAGAATTTTGATTGCAATCGTACAGAAAACTACGTTTCAAGTCGACGGAGCTGATGCACCCATACTGTTGGTCCTATTTTTATTGCATACCATTAGACGTAGGAACGCACTTCAAAGAACTACCATAAGCTGCTAGAAATTCGATATAGCAATGTTGTTGAGCCCACTCAGACGAGGTGTTTAACGCCTGATAACTGGGTTACATGGATTTCACACGAACCCCATACGACATGGTGTTTTGTTGCTCACTACCCTTTACTGAGTTGGATTGAAAATCACCTCATGAGCACTGATCCAAAGCTGACTTATGTACGGTAAACTAACAGACATCATGAAATGGCCCGAGGGGAACGTGTTTAAGGTAACTGCTGAGCAGCGGTTTGAAATTGTTTATCGTTGAATTATTCGCCCAAAAACTCGCCGTAAAAATCGTCAGGAAATTGTGCAAACGTGACATCCCAACTGGCGAGCGATAAGCAGCAGCAATGCGTGCATATTTTACGATGTAGTCGGTGTTGCATGCCACTAACAAAATTCCGAATTTACCGAGCTGCTCGTACTAGCTGATGGCATAATTTTATTTATAACCCCGTATTTATATTTATAGCGTGCTATACTCGAATCCGGAGATAGGCTCACCGATTTCTGCCTACGGAGGGACGGGGATAAATGGTAGAATCCATTTTCTGCGTCATGTTCGATCCCGCGTCGATATAACGGACTAGGAAAAAAAAAACAACACCGAACAGAATTCTTAAAAGCAAATCGATTATTTGGTACGAGCTAAATTATCTAATCGGTGGGCGCGCACGGAGGAACAGCGCGCCGGGCTCGTATAATTTCGTTATAAGTTTCTAGGTTTACCATTTAATCAATCAGCCAGGAATTCGGCTGCTTAGCTAGTTTCACCTGCGGGCGCCATGTTTCGGCTGCTCGGCTAAAAAACTTGGGAGTTTGGCGAAGGGGGGGGGTGAGGTGAGGGACTATTATCTTATTAGCGATTTGCATAGCAACCCTGGAGGCGTTCTCGCAACATTCTCCATATTTTCCCCCATCTCCACCCATGCAGATTGATCAGGGCGTTGCCACGGCAACGGGGGAAGCTGGAGAGATTAAATTCGTGTTTGTGTTGTGGCATCATTGATTTTACTCGTTGTCGTCTCTTTCGGCCTACTCTTTTTTTTTCCCCTCCTCCTCTTCCTTCTTCTTCGTCTTCTTTTTTTTCTACCCGATGCGCATTCATCGGTCCCCGAAGAAATGTCAGTCAATAAGAATATAATGGCCCGCTGGAATCGCGGATTTCTGTGCCGGAAAATGCGGCGGATGGGTCAAGTTCGGGCGCGATGGATCTCGGGCCCCGAACCCGAGCGCCGCAATTACCCCCGGTCGTTCGGCAATTACGCGGGAAGTATTCGCAAATGAGTTCCTAAACAGCGAGTGGATCGGAGGCGACGTCGATAATTAAGAATCGACGCGCCAGAAAATCGCATTTTTCTGTATTGTTGCTCTTCCAGTCCTCCAGCTTTATTCGGGTGTTAATCCTAATTTCGATTCTCCCGCACGGCAGGGCACGCAGCCGGGATTTATGGCGGTTGGAAGCCGAGCGGGGTTACTGACTCGGCCGCCTGAAAGGTTAGCGCCGACACAATTGCGTAAGACCAGCCCATTGTGTGCTCCCATCGAGCACATAAATTAATTTCGCGAAATTCCGATGCATCGGGGGCGCCTCTGGTAATTAGCGGCGAGTGGGGAGGAATGCCAACGTGGGCGGCAGCGACACCTTCCCGCGTGGGTTTAATGTCGCCTTCGTGGATTTGCCGACATTTGGAAATCAGGGAAATAATCGTCTTTTACGTGCGCTGCGCTGCTTGCACCGAAAAGCTCACCTTAAGTCGAATTTTAAACTTTGTGGATGACCTGAAACATTGCTTTCGTTTATTATAAAGGTCGAAGCTATGACATCAGTTCAGGGTTCGTGCTAGCCTCAAAAGTCACGGAAGAGAATGCTTGTCAGGAATGGCGAGGGAAAATCCCGCTTTTGCTCGAATGTCAGGGAAAGTCAGGGAAATCGATTACGAATGTGCACTTCCAGTGGACGGTTTAATCAGTCAAGTTTAAGTTAATTGCTGGAGGTGAACAGAAAAGAACCAACGTTTGAATGTTTATACATGTAAATATTAATATTTACGTTCATTGCTCAGAAACTCTAGCACTGCAAAACTTTAAAAAAATGTCAGGGAAATGATTTTCCAAAATGTAGCATGAACCGTGCGACATTTGTTGAAACCTTTCTCTATACATTATAAGTCGCACAGCTCGTTGTGATTTAGTCGTGCTGTATGTTTTACTTGCTATTTCGCACCAAATATGGTTTCAACATGTGTCAGGGATCAGGCCTTGTCGTGCAACCAAACAAAACGAACTTCAACACGACATAAGCTTTCTTTGAAACTATTTATGAAGAAAAACTTCCCCATACATCCCCCAAACTTTCATGTAAATGCAATGGAGGGCAGCAATATGTTTGCCCAAATTTTTGAGTGCAAATACTCAACCGTACGCTGGCTCGACAGTATTATTGGTGTGATGGGGAAGGGGGGGGATGATATGTTAACGGCTCTATCAAACGTGGATTTCGATTTGTGAATTGAGGAGCGATTTTCTTGGAAACATCGTTCGACACGAAATGAAATGTGCCCTGCGCATGCGTGCACACACAGGGAGTAAAATTTTGCGATGTACCGGAGTAATCCTAATTACGCTTCAGCCTAAGGATGGTGCAGACTGAAAACCACCAATGGCAAATCATAAAAGAAGAAAAAATACATCATTTCTTTAAAAAAAAATTCCAAAAGGTACGTGTACATGGCATTTCTGAGGCAGGTTTCGTATTGTCATTGCACGTTAATAGAGATGGTCGCCAACTTAGTCTCCTCTGAACCAATGTTTTACCTAACAGCTGAGACCACCAAGGGTCATGTTTATATTTAACGGTTTTTCAAATCTTATTAAATGCATACTGAAAAAAATGGGCCTCGAAGTAAAAAAAAGTGAACTGTCATAACGTTATGTAAGACAAAATTGAAGTAAAATATCTCTAAATATTTAGTTTCAAGCATTTACAAGACAAAATACAATTGTAGTAGCAGACGTTTACAATACATGTAAGTAAAATTCAAATCCAAAGATGCATTACTAAGTAACATCATAAGCATTGTTCGAAGATCAGCCACTGGTGAATATAGTACTGTTTCTTTGAGTAAATCTCGAAGATGCAAATAATTGTATTGTATTTTGCCATCGCATTCCCTAAATGCTTTCCTTTTCCTTTCCGTTCTACATCAAATGATGTTGATCCACGCATTTCTATTGCTTTCTTTGTGGGGTTATTGAAACCGTAGTTCCCGAATTTTATCTAAAGTTACTTAGTAAATAACAAAGTCTGCTGATTTCTGTCGTTTGGCAACGTATTGTGCCAATATTTATTCCATGTTCCGAATTTAATTTGTTTCAAAAGAACGCTTGTATGACTGCACAGGACGAGCGTATTTGAGATTTCATAAAATTAGTTTTAACGTGAACTAGCTGGATGAACATTATTTGGTTTCTCGACAACCAACAATTTGCCCTGAGCGGCTTCATATTACTCTCGCTACTTTGATGTTTTCAACATTATTGTAGACTTTTCCGAGCACCCTGTACAGAATTGGTAGTTGCCATTGGCTATATTTCATCGAACAAAGCTGCCGTCATTATTCAAAAGAAAAATATCATTATTTAATGTAATGGTGGCATTTTCGCCTATCTGCATTGATATGGGGACATATTAGCTTAACCCAGCTTCTCTGGCTTCATTCTTAATTTAAACCCACTTCTATACGTCACCAATTATGAAATTAAACTCGTTAATTTTCCAATGGACTTCCGACATTTCTTGACATAAATAATAATGGCACTAGCTCGAAGCATTTGTCAATCCAATGGCTTATGACTGCATTAGCGTTTGACAGGTTAATTTTTTATTTGTCGCGCTGCTGATTTTTTTTTCTTGGGATAATTGCATTAAAGATAATTTACATAAGGGCTCTGTATTAGCACCAAAAAGCGGATATATGTAGTGAGAATTTAATAATGGACATTTTTTCGGCGAATGTGGGAGCAGGTTTTTCATTGCCTGCACATTTATTGGTTTATTTATCTATCTTCCATACGAAGATGAGGTTTTGCATTGGGGCCCCTGGCATTTACTGTCATTATTCAACAGTGCCATTAAGGTGCGTCTACGGGCATATTAAAAAAACCTTTATTAACGAAATAATTACGAAAACTGGGAAAGCAAAATTTATAAAGGCGCAATGAAGCGAATTAATTATCAATTCAGTCAGTACATCAAAACAAAACGTTGCTCTGCGTGTTTGCCATCGTAGGGACTTTTAAATGGGTTGCCTTATTAGAGCATTTTCACCTTAATTATTGTGCTTTTTAATTCGAATGCCAATAGTCGGGAGGAAAGCTCTTGATTAAGTAATTGGTGTTTCTAGAGCATTTCATTACTTGTGAACGTTTTGTCAAATACATGTAGTGGAATTGCTTTTTGAATCTACAACTGGTCAATGAAATTGGTTGTTGAATTATCTAGAAGATTAATTAGATAATTGGCTTTATATGACAACGTTTTCGCCGCTTTGCATGAATTAGGCATAGGGCATCTTTTTCCATGACAACTAATCCGGCAAAGAAAAGTCAGTTTTTTGTTTTTTTTGTTTTTTTTTGCGTCGGCGGTGTCGGATGAATCAGGACAATCGTTTTAATTCCCATAACTTGTTGGCTGCAACCTAGTCCTTGCCGGATAGGGAGTGCAGTACCGGTAAGACCAAGCAGTCTTGTAAAGTGCGTTTTGCTGGTTGGCCGTTGTCAGCCGTCCACTCGAAGCCACGTCTCGTGCAGCGTCGTGAAAATAAATTTCGGGGTTCTGAGCCCGGCTTTTAGCGAGAGCAGTTTGCACTTCCAGATTTCGAGTTAAGTTAATTCGTTCGCAGCCCGGCCGGCCTAGCGCCTCCTTTCCTATTGGTTACCCAAATGCTCTCTAAAATTCAACGTAAAACTGTAAATGCACTCTTGATAGCGCTGGTATGGGCTTTTTTCCCCCGAGTTTTATAGTTTGAATAAGGTAATGCCACACTATAAGCAAGTGAACCGTAATCGCCACACTTTGACAACAGTATAAAGGAGATCTAGCTTTCGACTGAAAGGATATGGCGTTTGCATTTTATAAGCTCACTACTAGCCATCTTCCCCTTCTCCTGCGAGCTGCTTACCATCGCAGCCCCTCGCCTCCTCGACCACCCACTCGGCTCAGCGCGCTTTGCTCCCAGCCGAAATGCAGATCGATAAACGTGAATATGCGCCAGGCGGAGAGGAAGAAGGAAGCCTATCGTAAAATGCAGGCCGTGCTTACAACTTACTTGCCTTAAAAATTGGAGTTCGGGGACGGGGGAAAGTTCGGAGAACGGGCGAACAAATCATTTATTTAATCCTCGGAAGTAGTTAGGTTGTTTTTCCCACCCTCTTTTTTTTCACCCGTGCTTTTCTTTTTACGCGCCCTAAAGTATCGTCGTTTTTAGTGCCATCGTACGCCCTTACGTTTTCCATCCATTTTGTGCGCCCCATTGCACACGCCCGTCCGTGCACTCATTGTGTTTTCTTGTTTGCTCCACAGGTGGCGGTGGAATCGTCTCGAGTGGCGTTCGAATACGACGACTTCACCCTGGAAGATGGGAGCCAGATCAACGCCGATCTGCGGTTCGATAAGCATCGCGACCACCTCTACGCCATGACGGATCGGACGGTAAGTCGCCTCTTCAGTTGGTGTCGCGATTTCAATCGCACTAGAGAAAAACTATCAGGTGGACGGAGCAGTACTCTCGAGAGTTTCTCTCGCTCTCACATCTCAAATGGACACGCAACTTTCCGCAAAAAAAATGTCATTCATAAAAACCAAGGTCGTTGGCACTTCGTCCCAGTCGTTGTGACGGTGAAAGATGTAATGCTGGAGCATTTTGACGTCGAAGTGTTTCAGACTTTGGAAGACTTGTTCGAAATCGAAATGAATTGGCCAATATAAACGGCCGATTTTGATGTGACGAACTCTAGTCTGTACAAGCAGGTATTATTTTTGGAAGACGGCGGAGCGTTCACGTCCAATTACATGTAATTCACAGAATCATAGGAAAGCAAAACTTCACGTTAACTGCAGTATAAATAGTTTGGTTCACGTATTTCAATGTACATGAACATGTATATTTAAGCAATTAGGAGGCTGCATGTACAGCGTACGTTCGTCATTTCACCAGTAGCATCCCTTCCTTCCACGTTCAGTATATGTTGATATTGCAGTGCCGTGGACTGGCACAAGAACTTCAATAACCGATCTTTGAATTTGATGTCTAATGCTGATCCTACACAGAATTTGAATCCAATTCTGATTTTTAAATGCACAATGTACTAATGCCGACTGCAGGCGAAACTCATAACATCCTGAATTAATGATAGGCACATTGTCCAGTTCTTAGACCAAATAAAGCCTTTCGAAGATTTCCTTATCACTGCATTTCCAGTAATCTAAAGCAATTAAACAGCATGTACTTCTCCTCGTGGATTAAAACAATGCCCAGCAATGCCATTTTCATGTTGTTCAGAAACAGACAAGAGATCGAAATCAGAATAGAATGCAACGTTTGTCATTTTCTTTCTCCCGCCACCGCAGCAATACGATTTGCTTCTGACAAAATTGTTTTCTTAGGGTGGATGCATGGTCAGCAAGCTTTTCTGTCCATGATTGAAGCCATGGTTATCTCGATGGTAGTTAACAACGCAACCGTTCCCCCATTGCTAGTCGCGCCGTTGAATATCTCAAAATGAACGCACACACGTTTTATTAAGGTCCATAAAAGATATGACATTAATAAAAGTCTGATTAATCAGATAGGCTTTGTGATTTAACGAATGCGAGCAATTAAATTATCGGTCGATGTAGCTGAGCGTATGATTAGTTTCATGCGTGTAATGATACAAATAGGTGCACCACCCCGATATCGGTGCAAATTTCTCATGTCCGAGCTGTAAATTAGGTATTCGTTTAATCTGAGATTGCCCGATTTGCAAAAAAAATATTAACGCTAGGCAAAAAACATACTTTAACATAGTTTAAAGCGAATAGTCTTGATGCCTTGTTCTCTACAGTGCTTTATTTATCATTTTTCCCCAGCTATGATACAATTAGAACAATTTTCCCAAATTGAGACATTTTCGTTCCGAACCAGTGCATTATAACTAAGTTGTGAAGTAGTGCACAATACGCTGCCGAAAAAGCTATTTTTAGCCTGGAACAATGTGCTGGACGAATTGATAAGCGATTCTGACGTGATGGATTACTCAATGGATTGGAAGCAACACGTGGTTGGCAAACAAACGTGAGCGGGCAACGCTGTGCGCTGTAATCTAGCATAGGACATTAGGCCGCTGACCAAATAAGAGGACAATTGCATTTGAGAGATAGTAGTGAATATCACGTAATTGCAAACAAAGACTGCAGAGGAGAAACGACGTTACAAAATCTAAATGTGTGTACAAGAATAGACTTTCAAAGGTCCAATTTGGAAATGATATTGGCTGGTGTCAATCACGAACTATAGTGCCCAGTTCTCTACTTATAATGCTCTGGCGTGGAAAAAAAACGTGATATTAGCTTGATAATGCTTTGGCCAATGATCATACTTGAGTCGTTTTTGGGAACGTTTATGTACAGCTTGCCAAGCAATTTTTATGTTTTAAATTCTAAAGACGCTTTACTGACGTTCAAATCCCATGATCCTCGCGTGATGCTAAAGAAAAGCCCTCGAATGTTTAAGCCGGTCATTAAATTCTGACAATGGACAATGATGTAAGTTGGAATAAATGGCGTTCATTCTCTTCTTTGGCTAATTATGAATGGATAGTTTGGTGAGAAAGCGTCAAATTCTCCCACGCGAGCACCCATTGAAAAGAACAACACGAAAGGGTTTATAATAATGATTTTCGCACGACTTCTCTTCCCAGAAAGTTCCCAAATCATATCCACCTATTAAAATATCACGAAGCATCAATTACAAATTATTTCTTTGACATAGGAATTTAAAGACTGGTGTTCGACATTTCCTTGTTGATTATAAAAAAAATTACACTGAACAAGCAAATACGAACCTTTTTTAGTGAGACATGGTGTCCATTTTCTCCAATATGTGTACGGTATTGATTTACACAAGACTTGCAAGTCCTGCAATGATATATTGATGAGCTTGGGGCTAATCTCTCCCACTCCTATTCATGCCCGGCTCTGCTTTAATAATTCACCCCTAATGACCATGTCATAAAAGCCCCAAAATGTAATAAAACTCTGTTTTCAAGGAGCGTCGACAGTGCAGTTAACACAGGCGAGCAATTCCTTTCTCCAAACAGAAATTCTCAACAACAGTTGAGCCCACGATTTTTTTGCAGCTAAAATGGCGACGATTCCCTATCTTGATCCTTTCTTTATTGTGATCTTGTTTGGGATTAGTTGCGATGATTTAGTCGGTGAACGCACTTTAGATCCTTTGTAACAAGGCTTCCTGCAGACAGAAATTTGAAAACATGCACCGACGATGAAATGAGGATTTCTTAAAACATTTAACCTCTCGATGATGCAAATGACGGTAATGCCGAAGTTCTTGTAGAAGCTTTTAGCGATGCGCTATGCGACCTAACCTTGTAATCGGAATTTACTGCAGCAGACTCTTGAGCACGACTCCTCTGCCAAAGCATTGTGTCAAAAATGCATTCACCTCTAAGGAAAACTCGTGGCAATTTAGCGAATTAAACGAATTCGGTAGGGCTTGGAAAACTTTCAAGCGCAGAAGGCATCAAAGGCATTTCTAAACTCTTACCTGGCGACAGCTATTTGGCACCTTATTCTTTTATTAGCCGCCTTAAGAGTGAATTATCTGCAAAGCCTGAACATAAAAGGTCGCGCAAATTCTCTTGCGAGTGTTAAGTAGTACTAAATGCCACATACACATCTGAATTAACTATAATAATGTTCTTCTGAATGAAAATCCAACCAACTTTCAAGTTTGAAGGGATAGCAAATATTCTCGTGTTTGTCTTGACAGTGATTCCTTAACTATAAACAATTTCAACAGTAAAACGATCCATGACAGTTAACTGCAAGGAAATCAAAGGAGATCTAGTAATCAATTATAAGATGAGAATGCTTATATATACGTGTATTTCGCCTAAGAAGGCAGTGAGGTACATTTTTTGCTATATTCAGCACGGGTCTGAAAAAACATTTGAAATTAATTAACTAAATTAAAACTGCATATCAGCAACTCATCGATATTTTTTGTTCCTATTTATAAGAAATGAATTGTATGTTCAAGTTGATAGTAACGTTTAATCATGTGAGCATTATTTTTCACGAGTTGGAATAACCAACATATCACATTCCAAATGCTTGAGCGTCAAATCTGTGGTCTGAAACTTCAACATTAATTCTGAACAATTTAGACGAACGTTTTTGTGAATCAATAGCATGCCGTTTCAAACACAGATGTTCTCTAGAAATATAGTCTTACAATCAACTGCGGCATAGAAATAACAGATATTTCACATCGCATTGCTATTGAGCGCTGATATATGGCGAAAAGAACGCAGACAGAAATGATGAGAATTTTCTGTGGAGCTTTCGGCTACGGTTGGGAGTGACGAAAAGGCAAGATGAACCGCATCATCCTTCGTGACGATGATGGTTTTGGGGCTTGGCACTTGGGTGCCCAGAGGATAGGAGATTTTTTTTCGATACGTTGCAGTTCGGTTGATGAATTACACATTGAATATCAGAAGGCAGACTGCTGCTCTTGGTCCTCTTGAAGAAGTGGCTTCTGGTCGGATGGTGGCTTTTACCGGAATGCATTTTTTAGAAGAGAAAAAAAAATTGCTGAAGGCGGGGATATAAATGCTTCAATATGAGCATTATTTCCATTATGAAGTTGTCACTAAAAGCAAATGTGTTCCTCCGTGTATAGAAAGCTGGATGCAGGGAACGGAGAATACAAAATGAGGCCTTGATTCGCAGAAACTGGCGCAGGCAAAGAGAGAAACATTGAAATTCAAAGGGGAGACGGAGAAGCCCTCTGCGGTTGCCACAGTGACCGTGCAGCGTGGAAGCCATTAAACGAATCCTGAATGAAGCCGGGGAATTTATGAGGATCTTAGGAGGGACTTAGCTTTGTACCCACACCGTGCTTCTCCAATAGCTTGAGCGCTGTAGATTTTCTTGTAACTGTTACTTCCATTGCTGGTTAGATTGGTGCGATGAGCACTTAGGCCAACCGTTAAGGTAAAAACGGAAGTTACGGCATTGTCGATGCAATAGAAACCGAATCAAACGCGTTATTAGACAGGAGAGCAGAACGTATCGTCGAATAAACCAACGGCGAATTAAGATTGCGTCCGCTTTATTCCAACCCAGGCGACAGCAATCTTAATTCGTCCTTGTACCAGCGGTCACTTCGGAAAACATCGGCGATTTTCTGGCTTTTTTGTGTGTGTGTCTGCTTTCTGGAAATTGTGGCATTTAGATGTGCAGTAGCTTGACTTATTTCAAACATAACTAACACCTCAACTCTTTGCTGTCCATTGTACTCCCCAGATTTCCTCTGAACTGGCTTAAGAATTCACGCCTGATGCGACTGAGTTTTCACTCTCAAGCCCAATTGTTATTGCAAACAGATATTTTCAGCAGTCCGTTAATCTCCTTAAAATCGTATTTTGAAAAGTTGCTTCAGTTGTTTGATTCCAAACATTTTATCGGTTCCGCCTGCTTCAGGGAATGACAACCAACTACATTCTTTCCTTTCCTTAAAACCGTCACAAATATAATTACCTGTTCAGATCTTTACTTCTTGAATGCCATTACATGTAGACGCTGGAATGCACTTCCAAAGGGTAGCCCTAAGCTAACAGAAATTCAGTTAGCACTGATGATATGGTGACCATCAAAATGCAGTGATAACAGTTGAATAACTTGAAAGTGATGGATTATATCCCCTACCACATCTACCAGATGGCATAGCCATGAATTGAATTGAATGATGTCTGATTTTTTTTAACATTTCGATTGCAGCTGTCCAAAATGTGGCGGAACAGAAAATAATACTTTAATAATTTCAAGTGTTAATTTGGAAAACGTGTATATGCATTTACAGTGAAGCTTTTGTATCTGATAAATTATGGTCCATGCCTTCAAAACTCGAAAATCCAGAGATTTTATACAGCTTTTCACTCAGTGCTTCTTAAGTTCTTAATCCAGCGTTCGGATTAGTCGCTCTAGAATCACTAGATTATATTTATTGGTATTGACTAGGGATAGGGATCGTCCAG
>JAQIXS010000179.1:0-59552 GCA_034700785.1 Rossiulus vilnensis | reverse complement strand
GATGACGTAATTAAGACGTCGAAACGTCGCGATTAAAGATGATTCCACTGGCTGTGTATTTCCTGGTAATCTTATTATTTTGGCAGATGAGCATTTTCTGTGATATGCATAAACAATGTACATGTATTATCAACAAATCATTTCCAGAATAAAACTGTTTAGATTTATTGTGGCATTAATTATATTAACTTAAATCAATTTACAATTGATGTAAATAAATCTCATTCGACCAGATATATAATTAAAACAGTTATATAAAATATATTACACTAACATCATGTTGTTACTTTTGACCGCGCGGTGTCACAATTCTGCGCACTTATAAAAATACTGTAAAGGCAATCTCGTAAAACGCTTAAACTTAAAACTAGAATCTCATCATTTGAAACATTATAAAAGGACTATTTTTATGATAAGAACTTTCGCAAGTACAAGGTACGTAATGTAACTTCTGCATAATTATCAGATGAACCATATATTATTAATCAGCTTAAATGAGAACGTGTTGCATTTATCGTAATCTCCTCAAAAATTAGGAAATTTTGCTCTCATGAATTTAATGGCATGAGGTGTCATGTGTCGCTTGTCTAATTCTGGTAAATAGTCAGGATGCAGAGTGTTTGATCTTAGCAGAAATTCAGTCATTAGCTCTCGATTGACTTTCTCAATTCTGAAATAACAAAAATGGAGACGATTTAAAAGTAAAATATTAAACCATATACATGTTTAAACATTAGTAATTTGAAAACAATAAGATAAATCGATCATGTAGTTCTTCTGTCTCATTTTGCCTCATCAAAATATTATTTTATATTTGTAATATTCTAGTATTACTAAAACGCAGTTTCCATAAGAAACTTCTAGTATTACTAAAACGCAGTTTCCATAAGAAACTAAGCAAATAGTTTTAATTAATTTCAGTAACACGAAGAAATAAACAAGTTCAACAATACTTACAAGCCACACGTGATACGTATTAAAAATTTATAGTAAGTTGGTTTTAAATTGTGCGGCTCAACCACTGCCTGCAAGAAAATAATTATATTCATGTATCAAGTTATGGTCACTTTATGGCAATAGGGGGTTTCAAAACAATGGATTGTATAGTATATAGCTTAGCATGGCTTATGTATATATATATATCTACTGCATCATTGTTAATATATTCCTCAAACAGATCTTAACGAAATTATCAAAGTATAAATGAATCGTAATGAGATAATGCAACGTGATCCGAATCAACTTGTGTAATAATACTAAGATATATGATTTGACAATTTCAAGGTTGTATACAGACATCACACCTTTTAAAGAATCATTTGAGAAACTGCAAGTAATTGCAATTTAATAAAATACTTACACAATGAAAGAGTATTCCGCATGAAAGTGCATATAAAATTTTCATAAATCCTGGCGCTTGAGGTAAGTATCCCGCTTTCATACCAGACCGATAATAAATCTAAAATACATTTAAACGGAATTATTATGTGAATTGTGTATATATAAAATTATTACACAAATGAGCTGTTTTCCATACGTAATTAAAAAGCAAAAATACATTGTATGTACCATGGTGGCTACAGGTATCCTTTGCTACGTTTTGTCTATAAACTTAAAAAAATTGTTAAATTTCTCTACCTCAACAACCTTCCAAGCAACATACAATCCGATTGTGGAACTTTTGAAGAAATACATGGATAACCCTGCGAGGAATCCAGATGGCAATGCATGCCAAGGCTCGGTTTTATTTCTGCACCACCTCAATAAGCAGGATGTGGACTAAATTTATAATAATAAGGAACTTTAGGTAATTTAAGATACAAAGTAAACTAAAAAAAATGTTTTTCACCTTGAAAAGTCCTGTGAAACAGCCCAAAAATAATCCTAGGTTCATATTATGCTTGCTGATCAATTGCTTTAATAAAGCAGCAGGGTTTCGAATACAACGCATTGGATTTGAAGCTATCGTAAGAACAGTCTTTATTGCATATCCCAAACCAAACGGCTTTACGATACCCTAATTAAAATATAAACATTCAGAAAGCTGTTTAGGGCAAAACCTTTTTATTTTTTGCCACTCAATTTTAGAAATATGAAATGCTATTAAAACTACGAACATTCTTTACAATTAAGTTGTTTGTTGAGACAAAAGATTCCTAGAAATTTTGTGAACTTTCTTAAGGTTATGCATTCATCATTATCAAGTTTATTGAGCAAGAAGCAGGGCAATTTTGAATTCTTGGCTGCCTAACATTTGGCTATTGAACTGTAGATTTGCTCGCTTATTACTTTTACATGGTATTTTTAATTTTTGTAAAAATTGTTATTGAATCAAATTTTAAAAAAAATTGTTATTTTAATGTTAATAGGCCAGTTTGCTACGAAAGCAATGCATGGCAGATTTTTTTTAAAAATTAGTCTACTCATTTTACGATTGAGTTTTGAAAGCAACACTTACGGCAAGGACATTGTAAAAACAGCTGTATTGGTGATTGCAAGAATGGTGCCTTTGCAAGCATCTAAGTTTATTTAAACATAGTTTTGATTGAAGAGAAATCTCCAATAAAATCGAAGAATTGGGTTGGGTTACATATCCATTGCTTGCATGGTTAAAATTGTTGTCTGTGCTACTTGGTTTCTCTTGGTCGTTTCCTTTAGTAGATTTTGTGTTGCCAAACAGAAAACTAGAAAGGAAATTGTAATTTAATGTTTATAAATATTTGAATTTTGCATTGTATCCTCTATATAGTAGGCTAACTTGTTTTAATGCCAAGGCCCCAAAGTATGGAAAAATGACTACATTCTGATAACACATATTTTTAAAGAAATAATACGTTTATATGGATTCTCTTATCGCTTGTAAAAACAGGTAACTTAATTATAATTATCTGGAAAGGCAATAAAATTTGCTTGCTTAACACTCAATAATTTTAAATAACAAATGAAAGTGCATATGTCACATTCCATGGGGGAATTGTGCATGTGATTGACTGCTAACAAACCGATTTAGTCATTTTATATGCGTTCCATGATACAGTTATGTAAATATGTAATGGTTTGTAAGAAGCAAATTCTACGAAATAGTTTTGCTAACGATTTTTATAAACGTACTTTATAAACATCGAAAGTACATCTCCAGGTTCATCCTGTCTGAAAAAAAAATGAATAAAACTTGTTCATTAAGCTAATACACACTAATACAACATTTAGTAAAGTTCAGTCTTGATAAATTATCGAACGGCTTCCATAATTACAATGTATTGTACTATACCGAATAATATTCGACTGATTTTGTTCATCTGTATTTTTTATTCTTCCTGAGAATAGAATTTAACTACAAACCATAATTTCAAACAGGCTTGTAAAATAAAATCTCAACTACAATTAAAACATACATGTTTCAAATATTAAGTAGATTTTGCGAAACTTCGAAAGAAACGTAAACTTGATTCCAAAAAGAATATTCTGACTGATATCATAAAAGATTATTTAGCAAACGTCACACGTTTATCCAAGACATGATATGCATGGAAATTGTCTACAAGCGATGTCAAAAGTGTATTGTGGCTCAGGGGGCCTACTTTGAAGGACGGTCTTTTTCTAAAATCACAAAATATGTTGATTTTTACGACTTATTTACCGAAGGCAACGAAGGCAATTACATGTAGGCCTACTTAAATTATAAAGACGGGAAAAAGCATCGTTATGCAGCTAACATCCTCACTACTGGCTTTACACACGTTAAGACTTACTTCATGGAATGCATAAATAGAGCCATTGCACAGCTAAACAGTAATATCTATGAAAAAAAATAAAGATCAACTTGTAGAAAATCATATATGATGGGTAAGATATCTTGTCCAAATTTACTTACCTCTCCATTTGGTATTGACCGTATCATCTTCCGGTTTACTAACATACGGAATATCGTTTCAGTTGCCTGCATATAAAAATTAACGAATCATTTTAACAACAAAAAATGAAGATATTAATCTATTTTTTGTCTATACTTAAATATTGGTTAGTATTTTAATAAATAATGAGTTTTATTAAAAAAAACTGTCTTAAACTTGAAGTGTCTTAATAGGCTACTTCATGTGCATATACTGGTGGCAAAATGCTGAAAACTAATGTATACGCATCGAAAAAATTCAGAGTGTGCAATGATGTGAATCACTACACTATTTGTTAAAGGTTAAAATGTATTGTATTCTTAGTATTTTACTGTATATTTAATACAACATACATTGTGGAATACAACGACATTCCAAATCATGTTTATTACTGAAATGATCTATTAATGTACTTTGTACGAAAGATAATTGATAAGTATAATAAGTTATTTTTTGTGAAATATCACTGAATTGGTCAGTGTTTTATCGTATTTAGATGTTGTTATGCTGTATGAGTGAAATTGAATAAGAGTTATTAGCAATAAAGCACTATTGTATTTATCGATACCAGCAATTTCAGGGCTCCCACTGACTGGAAAACATGAACTTGTCAGAAACGTACGAAAGTCATGGGAAAGTCAAAGAAGTTTCAAATTTGTATGCAAAAGTTGGTAAACGTTTTACCAGATAAAATACTAGCGTTAAATTGGCATAATCTCGAATTATTAATTTACGATACTGCTCAAAATATGGCGATTCCATAGCCGAAAAGTAAAACTTTTGAAATAATTGGCAAATTTTGTTTTCATTTCCTGCTATTGATATTTGTGTTAAAGTAAAGAAAAATAAATAATTCCAAAAACCGAGAAAAGTCAGGGAGATGTCAGTAAAGGTGAGAATTTAATTTGTTTTACTTCTGACATTTTCACTATGCCTGGTGCAGCATTCGTAAAATGCATTTTGGAATGAGTCAGGTGATCAAACAATACTTGCATGACTATGCAAACTCCATACACACGTACATGCGTGTTGAAGTACTGCCTCAAATAACAATGTGATATTGACGTCATAGTTAGGCATTCAAACTATAAAATACTTTTTCGCTAGTCAATGATGAGGATGGATAAAGGTGGAAGATAGGGCAAATATGATGAAAACTTTTAACAACACCTGAAGATTAATATTGTCCTTGACTGTCAATAAATTAACTAAATCTTATTAAACACAAGTAGCAATTCGAAAAATAATCACTTCAGTTTTGTGTGATTTTTTGTCCAGTTTTTGTTGAATAGTAACTATAGTTAAAATGGCTTTTGTTTAGTTAGTCTTGTTTTACACTTATGTTTACTATTCCAGTCATGATATAGTTTTTTTGCCAAATAATATAGCTCTCGATTTATGTTAATGTTCATGCAAAGGCAAATCATTTTTTAATTGAAAGAAACATAATTATAGGAATAAACTGGTTTAAATATGGCCTAATGCATAAATATGCACCCTACCATAATTACTAATGTATAAAAATGCTTTTTTTACCCTTCAGCGATGTTTTCTGACGTTTGCATCTACTGGCTGATTTTTATAATATTTATATTGAAGTCATGTTGAACGAATGCACTTGAACAATAGTGATATTATGTAATTTAAAACACGAATTAGTTATAGTTTTGAGTGATCTAAGCAAGTTTTGAAATATGGGTACTTTTTTGTTTTTGCGATTTTACAAAACTGGTTTAGGATTAATGCAATTTAGTTGTCGGTCTGCCAGTAATTTTTATAGTTTAGTATATTTCCTATTTGATAATATCGCCTTTAAAATTGACTTCATTGCTTACCACATTGGCAACATAGAGGGCAAGAGCGCTCCTCCTAAAATGAAATGATTACTCAATGGTGGACATGCAACATAAACTTGATATAATCCAACGATGCAATCATCACTTACCTATTTTCTCTTTCAACACAAATGCCTGTTATGCCAGCAACGATTCCAGGAACAAATGCCGCAGTCCAAAGAGAAAATTTCCCCAGTGAATGTCTGTTAATGAATGAAGTTCATAAATATAAGTTACCTATTGAATACTTTCATCTGTTGTATATTATTGTGAGAGTTTATATGTAATCAGACCTCTTTTTATTCTAATTTAATGCGATACTATCCACGCAATATGAAATCTTGAAACACTTACCTTATTGCACATGTTGAGAATAAGTGAAAGAATCCTGTAACTCCAAGGAAGGAAGTAGATCTCAGTATGTTCAACGCTAACTTCTCCAGATTTTCTTTGTTAAATTTTTGTCTTCTTGCAAGAAAATTCACCTGAATAATCGATCAACATATATAAATTTCTTTAATTTTAATTGGAAACGTAGTCTTAATACGAAGTTTGCATAAAATTGTCATGACGGTATGGCACTGAATGTATTCAGTACATTGCAAATCAAAATACTTTAAATCAAGATGTCCATTTAATAATGCAGACTGATGCGTCTTACATTTTAGTTAATTTCGTGTAAAGAAATATGCATCTATTTTAAGATTTTAAATCAAACAAAGATGGATAAGATATGCAATCTTTAATTAATTAAGCCCGAACCTAAAGGATTGCCTACCGTGCAAAAAATAAACATTTTGCTTCAAATATTTGTTTTTTCCTTAAAGGTTTGATACCCTAGTGGCCAACCAATTCTACCTTGTCAAAAATAAATTTTCGCAATTATAATACGTATTTTACGTAATAATGTGTAATTTTATTACATGTTAAACATTCTTTCGGCTCAGCGTGGGTCAGATTTTTAGAAAGTTATTTATACATTCGCTCTAATGCACCTAATGCAAATAATTGGCTAATTGTAAGACAGGACAAACAATAATGAGCTGTCAAGACAGGTCAAAAGGGGGAACAAAACGAACGTGTCGAGGGCGGGGGACGTCCTCACATTATTTGACTAAGTCCGAACGGGTCCAGTTAGCCTGGATCAATCCAACTGCGTTCTTTTCCACCATTTTTTCTAAACTATAATACATGTTATCTGCTTGTTGCCATGGCTTTCAATGATAACATTTAAAGTACTGTATGATGTACAACTATAAGATGCATCGAAGTAGCTATGGACTGTGGGGTGCGGACTCCAGTGGTCACAAGCAAAGGGACATTAGCGTTCTTATGGCTGCATTTAATTTATCGAAGTTAATTCGCCCAATAAAACCTGATATTCGAGTACTGTGTACAAGTAACAAACAGTACTGACTGCCAATTAAGTACCAAGTATTAAATTCAGATCCGCATTTAACACCTGTTCGTCGCCTCCACGAACAGGTCAATGCTCGGCCGAACTCAAATATGGGTCAAGTGCACGCATTTAAACCTTTCAGGAATTCAAACTATTATACAATGGTTTGGTGAGTGCACATCTCGAGATTTAGCAGCCAACAAGGATGACCCTTTTCCCACATACTGTACAAATCTAGTGAATTTCGAACTGAGGATTGGCAGCATTGGACTTTTAACATAGTTCATGCATTTCATACAGCACTGGGAAGTGCAGGTAAATGCTAAGCAAGCAAGCAGGAAACCGCCCCCTTCTCCAGCGACAAAATATCGACAATTTTTGACGCTATTTTAAGATTAGCCAGAAAATAAAAGTGGCTTGATACGTACCAAGTAGAATGCGACGTAAAGTTTAAACGATTGTTTCACGACGGCAGAGGTGAACATATAAATTGCAGTGCTGCATACTGGGGACCAAGTATGGCCAACTTCATAGCAGTTGTAATCCACTGTAGAAGTCATCAACTTGCTGGCTGACACGGCCATAGTTTTAAGCTTTAGCGTTTTGGTTTAGCACGCATGTTCCGGTGTGCTTGAGGAAACACCAAATGGAGGAGATTAGGAAGGGAGACTGCGATATTAAAGCATGGCTTTCATGACCAACTTAACAACTTGCCAGCCAATCAGAGGAGACTCACAGTTTAAGCCACTTGTGTTGACTGATGCGTGCAGGTGTAGGTTAATACCTGCAATGCTAGTATTGAGTCTACTTGGAAAAATAGGATTTTGTCTTTGATTCTATGAGGCTAAAATTAGTATTCTGGAAACACTAGGTCTGAATATCCAAGGTCGGTTATTGTGTTGTTTTCACGCCTCAGTGGTAATAAGCTAAATGTACAGTATATACTTTCAATATCTGATTATCTTATCTTTGCCCGGGTGGACAGTTGTGCTGCAATTAACTAAATGCCATGGAGAAAAGATTGAATTTTCTTGCAACTTTTTTTAATATCGAAAATTGTATTGATCAATAAAGAATACCCAGTTCAGCCCCAGTTAATTGCTATTTGTTACAAAATAATAATCAAAGCGTTTACAGTAAAAATAAATAACTTTGGCAATTCCTGAGACTATGTGTGAAGGTCACTTCAGCCTATTAAAGCTTTTTTACAGCTTTATGAAATATAATCATTTTGATCTTAACGTAAACAGTTCAAAATGCATACCAAATGTTTGCGAAATTTAAATAAAGTGCTGATTTTTGTAAATATTAATGTATTTGAAAGCGAATGCTCTAGGTTTTATAGGCTCATTTGACTTCTCCATATCTCCGGTGCATTTTTTTAGAATCTCAAACATATTATGCTTAAATGTACCGTTTATTAATACAAATAAATTACCAAACAACAAAAATAGTGCGATTTATGATTGCCAAGATTTTGAATTCTAATTTTGAAATCAAATGAGTTTCCTTAATTTTTCAATTTATTAGCAAGTTAATACAAGAATAATGATAAATAATCTTTTCAGTTTTTCGATACCAACTAATTTTTTTGCCTTAAAAGATATGATACTGCAATGGAATCTATTGCAACTATATGTATACTTTGCCTATTTTTGGGTCGATGTCCTTTGGACTTGAATTTGATAAGTTAATTACAGTATTTCACGTTGTACTATAGCGTGCCGTTTTAGTATGCCTGTGCATTAAGTTATGTTTCTGGTCAACTGACCTCTGTTTTCCTGTAATGTTTTTTACTCTACGTTTTTATTCTTCAATTCAACAGTTAAATCAGGCTAAAGTTGTTTATTTAAAGGGATTGCCAGTCTGCAAGAGTGATTGACGTAGTCTGGAATAATAATAAAACAACATGTTCAATCTTGTCAAAATTTTTATCCTAACTAAGATTTTGTCTTAAAAGAGAAATGATTTGAGTTGTGGATTAGATAAACTATGTTCGGCAAACTGGATTTCCTGGAAAGTGTCCTTTATTTACGCTCGTTAAAAATGGTAATTCTTGAGCAAATCCAACAAAGGTGATAAAGCTAATTCATATTGTTTATTTGTCAAGGAATGTGAACTCTTCAAATGCAATTTATAGGTACTCATCGACCTCTCTGTAGCTGCAAATAAATAAAACGTGCAATGTTAAAACGTTTGCCGTCATAATTTAATAAAAAAAAAATCTCAAATAAATCATAAAATACATTTCAAAAACTGCGTGAATGTTTCCTCGTGACGACATGAAACTGTCTCTCCTTTTATTATAGTATTATGGGCGATTCTGTGTAGTATTTAATAATAATAATGAAATTTTTTTTAAAAACTCAATTTTCGTGTAGTTTGCAAAATTGACAAATATTTGTTATAAACTGCTATTGAATGTTACACTATATCGTCCTATATACGAACGATAAACGGTCACCGTTTATAACACAATAAACGGTGACACAGATTTTTATCTTTATAAGGAACCCTACCCACTAAGCCCACCGTGCAAATAAAAATAATAAATAAATAATAATACTTAAACGTCTTCGTTTTAAATACTTGTTAAATTTGCTAAATTAAATATCCCCACGTTTTATAGTTTGAAAATGCCCTATTTATTTATAACAAATGAAATACAAAATGAAACCTTATTTTTGGAGATTGTATAACTCGGACCCAAGCGAACGACAAATTCTACGTGAAAAAAATAAATTTAGCAATTATAATGGTGACATCTTTTGTATGAAATGAGATAAATTTAACGTTGCTAAAAACCTATGTATATTGAGTAAAAAATGGTTTCTGATGTTTTATTTCATCTTTTTCAACAGAATGATTCACGATTAAGTGTACTTATTATTTTTACTTTTTTGTTGTTAATATCAATGAAAACTGGAACAAATCTTAATTTATAGCCAACCATGGCTTCTGCAATTTTGTGTGACACTGTAGAACATGCAGCAGTTAATGATTGTAGGTTAGCTCGCGAATGCTTACTCGTTACGGCGCATTTGCTGAGTGCCTGTTTAGCTAAATTTCGCCTGAAAGATGAAAGTAACGTTATTAAGCTTCGTAAACTTGCGATTCAAAAATGTGCTATACAGACTCTGTTATGCTTCGATGATCTGAAAAAAAGACGTACTGTCCACTGTGTGATATACGTATGTCTTCTAATCTATCCAAAATAACAAGTTTGAATCCAAAGTTTGCGAATTTGTAAAATTTACAAACCTGGATTCATGTACTTGCAATCTTTGTTTATTGACAATACATTGTATGTGCTGATAATGGTTTTTGTTATATTCATTTACGTACATGCACTTTGGTCTTGATTTAGTTTCCTGAACTTACCTTGCCGATAAGTCCCATTTTGAATGTCCGTTGGACTTTATCGAAATCTGAAGAAGTTGAATATAGGTGTGTTTTCATTAATTGATTATATATTGATTGATCCCTAATATTATTTCAAACAAGGGAGATTTTGTCTTCAAAGCAGCTAAACGCATATCTATTCTCCAAATTTGACCATGCTGAGCTCATACGCTCTAAGCAATGGTGTTTCCGAAATAGGCCGATGTGCCTCGATGTGTACCTCAAACACAGATGTTGGCGGAAAAAGGACTAGAAATGTTGGGCTTGTATGTATTCGACGTCATAACCCAACCACCTGTTTGTACGTATAATGTGCGCAACGTGGTACATTGTTTTTCGAAATACTTGTTTTTAACCTTTTGTACTTGTTTTAATGCTGGACATTTGTTAATTTATAATTTAATGTAAATGTTTCTAAATTAACGAACTTAATAAATACGTGTATACATGTGATACAAGCGATCTTCAGTTTATCAAACATTACTTGCTTGATCAATGTTGCATTTGTCTCATTGCATTGTTGCAATGTTTCATTAGATTTTCTGTATAAATATCTTAGGGTACTGGCTTTTAGCAAATAAATTATTTACACTATGATTTCACCATAATCGTCTTTTCAACTTTCAGCTTTATTTTTTTCAATCGCAATAAAAAAAATGGAATATACAATTTCATTGTGAAATCCAAGTATAAAAATATTGATGAATCGTTAAGTCAAATTTATAAAAAAATATACATTCATTATCTGCTTTGGAAGTCAGATTATTTTTGTAGCTTATCTGCCATATCCACCGCTGCCTCCATATCCACTGCTGCCTCCATATCCACCGCTGCCTCCATATCCACTGCTGCCTCCATATCCGCCGCCACCGCCATATCCACCACTTCCACCATATCCACCGGCATGTCCACCGCCGCCGTAACCACCTCCTCCATAACCTCCGCCTCCGTAACCACCACTTTCGCCACATCCTTTTCCACAACTATTACAACAACAAGACTTCTTCTTAGCTTCCAAAACCGTCAAAATACTGGCTACAATGATCATTGCGATAATGACCTAAATATAATTTGAAAAAAAAAACATATTGCATTGTCATTTTGCATATCAACTGAAATCAGTTTCCGTACGCAGTTACACCCAATCATCCATCGTTTTTCATGGTAAATGACATGATGTGGTTGAGTAAATTTATAGAGTAACTGATGCTCATTTCTATCCCGATTACTTTAATCTAAATCGTTTTCCCTAATATGAACCAACTGACAAATTTTCCATTGCTATCAAATTATAGTTTCGTACCTTTTTTCCCATGTTGACAATTATTCTTCTAGTTTGGCTGGCCGATTTCGTTGAAAGCAGTGGAGAAATGGTGATTCAAGCCTTTAACACCAGCTCTTTAAATATACGAGAAACAAATAACACTTTGGTTACTAACCAATGATATTCTGTCATATTTTTGAGCAGTTACTCCTTATTGGAGGGTAAATTAAAAGGTACAATGAATAAATATGTTGGTACTAAAAATATATACGTGCAAATACCTTTATGGGGTTATATTGAATCATAACTGTTAGGATAATAAAAGAGGTGTTAAGCAAGCTACCTTTTATATATTCTATCAATATTGACCCATTTTTTGTTTGCATTATGGTTTTGGTACAGTTTGTTAATTTTTGCAAAATTTTTGCACTTTCATTGTATTTTAAGGTAGGATTTACGACTTATATACTTTTGTCATAATTCAGTTCATTAAAGGTATCTTTTGTAGGTATCATATTTTAGCGACTTATTCTAAGATTCTTCTAAATTATAAATTTAAGTTGATAATTTTATTAGGTAACAAATAGTAAAATAATTGCAGTGAATTTTTCGCGGGTTGTTTCAAGATAATACGTTTAAATATTTTCAATCTGATGCGATTTCACAATTTATAAAAGTTGACAAGTAAGATGCGAAATAACATTGCACCGCAACATTTTGCAAACAACTATGTTTAGTGTTAACAAGGAATTTATTCAGGGCAAAATCGTGATTGATAGAATCATATCAACGAAAATTTAAAACGCAAACAACAACATGGTTTTAAATAAATATTGTAAATTTGTTTATGCATAAATTTACGTCTATAGGTCAACCTGCAGTGGGATATATCTATATTGTCGGGTGCTTTTAGGTTTCCACTTATACATTTACGAATATAATATACCATTGCTAATTTAATTTATTAATTCTATTATTTATTAATACTTGAAGCTGTTTTGCTTAGCGTTGTACCAAATAAATCCGGTCGAACGTGTGTAACTTGAAACTGCCTGATTTTATTTTGTTCGTATTATTCAGATTCAAAATATTCGGCAGTTATGGTTTCTAAAAATAATAGTAATAAAACTTAAAGAAAATTAGTAAAAGGACACCAGTCTTGCTTTTACAGAAATGCTCCTTTCTTCAAGTGCATAGCTTTAATTAAATAACTTATAAATAACGCTATCTGGGTTGTATCCGGTTTATTTTGTATTTAATTAAACGAAGTATTAAAGTTCATAAATGAATGCATTTTTATGAAATACGTGGTGTTTTTACGCAAATAATAGGAAATTTTTTTAAAATATTCTGATAGCTCATTTCAACTGCTACGTTTCTTAACGTTTTAGAATTTAGATCACGACACAACGTGTTTTCATAATTATTTTTGTCTGAAAATAACTTACATTGTAGTTTTTCTGGGCTGTTGTTTAGTCATGAAGGAAACGCAAACAATTGACATCAAGTTCGTTGCAACAGTGCTTGACTTTATTTACAAAAAAAAGTAAAATTACATAAAATGCATGTTTGTCGCATCAGATAATGAAGAGAATACAATTCGAGGATGACAATGAGGATACAAAACGTTTCATGATTTTTATACAAAATTTCATTCTTCAAAATAAATTGATTTTTCGGTGCGCTTTATTTCTTGTAATAATCATAGCCACCACCATAACCCCCGCTGCCTCCATAGCCCCCGCCCCCATAACCACCTCCTCCGTAACCACCTTTGCCACCTCCGTATCCACCGCCTCCGTATCCACCACCTCCATAACCACCCATTCCGTATCCACCTCCTCCGTATCCACCGCCGCCATATCCACCCCCTCCGTAGCTAACCATTCCATATCCACCGCCATAGCTACCTTTGTCCCCTCCATATCCACCGCCATAACCACTTTTTTCACCTCCATATCCACCGCCGTAACCACCGCCTCCGTATCCACCACCTCCGTAACCGCCTTTGCCACCTCCATATCCACCGCCGTAGCCACCTTTGTCACCTCCATATCCACCGCCGTAGCCACCGCCGTAGCCACCTTTGTCATCTCCATATCCACCGCCATAACCACCCTTATCGCCTCCGTATCCACCTTTTCCACCTCCATAACCATCGTCTTCGTAGCCGCCACCATAACTACCGGCTTCAACTGCCGCAAAAACAGCCAAAACACTAATCGCCGTAGCAACGGTGATGATGGTCTAAAAATAGAACAAATAAAAACAATTATAAAAATTAGATACAATATGGTCAGAAGATAGTGAGGTAAAAGCTCAAAGTAGTGGAGTAAAAAAAAAATATAAAGTGTCCAAAAATTCACACATGGCGACATATTATTAGTAAAACATTACAGGATAAGCAGCAACGGCAGGTTCACATTTTGACAATGACCTCAACAACCACTAAAAACTACTAACTATTCGACCTACCATTTCTAATAGAGGTTTACGCTGGCTAGCAATCAAAAATACAGATCACCCCCAATAATACTAGGATGTATTCATAAAGCTAGCGGTAAATAGTGGTTGTTTAAGTGTTAAGAAAAGCTTTGTTTTATGAAATTAATTTCAAGTATACAATCGTATTGTGCAACCATCTTAAGGTGTTGGCAGTTTAAAAAAGCATCATTACAAGCGTTTAGTCACGGCTTTGCGCACCATGGATTTGGCCACCATTTTAAGAGAAGCAGATTTTATGGGTGATATTGAATACTCTGTTACCCCCATCCCAAAAATACTACGCATTTTATGGGCAGTCCCTTATGCCTACAATATCAACATTTCGAAAGATACGATTTTGAAAAGCAATCATCGGTGTCTTTGGTATTAAAAACGTATTAAATATGAACACCAATCGGGAAATTAACTATGCATTAATTGAAAATTTACCAACATATGGAATTGAAACGTAAAGCTTAGCATCAAACTACATTACTTTAAATATGCTAAAACACAAGTCAAAGTAATAGAAATTAGAGTTTGAAAACAACACAATTTTATAACTAATTAAAAAGTATTAACCAATTGAGAGATTACATAACCATTTATAATCGAGGATTAACAGCAAAAAATACGTTATATAATGCCGACATTATTTTACCTAATACCTGAGAATTCGTTAACAGTAAATAAGGTAATCGAACTAGAAAAGAAACTTATAACTTGTCCAGTTTTAGTTTCTTAACTTATCTGCTTGTCTTAATTTTTTTTTAGTTTTACATCTGTCAATAATTATTTGCACGATACGCCATTATTATGGGTTAAATCTAGCAATTTTTTCTACCTGTTGCACAATTGAACAATTTTGCATGCTAAAATGTATTAATACAAGTTCATTACGAGCTTCAGAACGTTATTTTTATGTGTAATAAGTAGGGTAAAAAAACTAATTTTTGATTCAGATAAATAATGTCCGTGGTCAGATTTACGTAAAACAATAAAAATGGAAATGATTCAAATTAGAAATTGTTAGTAAATTATGACTAACTACACACATTAAAAGAATGCAAAAGTATTGGTTGGCACACATAAATTAGTGTTAAATTCCAAATATTCGAACATAAAAAAGGTAATCCATTTTGCAGAAACGGATATTGAGCATTAATTCAATTAAGGTCATTGACTCACTTTACTTAAGAATTTCTGATATTTTGTTCCTTTTGAAAAATACGATTAATTATTGGAAATGATTCTATTCTAAGAATATTCTGATATTCTGATGGCATTCTTATGGTATTTAAATGAAAATGCTCAAATAATGTTTTTCTTCGTTTCATACTAATTAAACTGTTTATTGGTCTTGTTGGGAAGATTAATAAACAGTTTAATTTGTTTGAAAATGAGAAACCATTATTCTGCAATTGATGTTCGTAACAACCTGATGCATTTGCTATTCTAATGAAGTCGATAAGAGGGACTGCAAATCCTTGGTTTCCGAAATCGTTCGTTAGACAAACATCTTACCGTTTTGACCATGTTGCTAATGATGTTTGTGGAGCTCGATTTACCAAATCTGTTGAACGCTCTGCATGGAGGAATGTTGATTGTGGATAAGAATTTGAACGCTTTATATACACAGTAAATTTGCAATAGTCCGGCCGTTTGACCAATGATATTATAGCAGTTTTTCTGCACAATTTTACCCTCTGGAGGTAGAAAAAGCAGCCTAATTAATAACTGGGTGGAGCCTGAAAAAAAAACTGCTTTCATTGTCTTATCACTAACCAGATCAAAGAATAAAAACACGTCTGAAAAATGCAGGATGCTGCAAAGATGGACTTAAAATGTTAAATTCAATGTTTGTCTTACATGGATTTCACTTATTGTCAGATTGGTTTTTTATTTGCGATTTGGGACATGTCCCTTGCCAACAATTTCGTGTAAACATTGGTCCCTCATGAAAAAATGAAATTCCAGTAAGACGATTTAGTGCTTGTCTCATAAATTCACTCGAAAAAAAAAACCACTTTGATTTTCACGGCTTATAGGCATAAATTATCAGCAGCAAAAAAACAACTATGTTCCGGTTTCAGTCAGGAAGGTGGAAAAGACTAATGCGTTAAAAGTATAAAAAAACGTTTGGTAGACAAGAAATATAAAAGCCTCAATAAAAATTAACGGAAATATTAATTCTAGTGGAGAGTGGCTGCTAAGGGTGGTTGACCTACCTAATAAAAATCAATGGGGGTAAGTTGGCTAAATGGATTAATTAAAAATGCATATAAAATAGAAAACGTTCACCGAAGTATCCGTCATAAATTGGTATTTTCTTCTTCGTTATTTATGGCTTAAAATAGGGTCGTTCATCCAACAACATTGTAGCTTTTTTTGGAAAGAACTATTTATACAGTATAATTTCGAAACTAATTTGAAATTCTAAACTATGATCTAAAATCTAAAAGCGCATATCTTTGCAAAATAAAAATTCAAGGCAAAAGAATGTTTTGCATGACAAGTTTTAAGTTCGCATGCAATAATGCCAATAATGTATCACGTATCATGATACTTTTTACAAAAGAGTCATAACATAAATCAACTTGACTTTTGAGTATTATTTAGGATTTTCGTTAAAATTACATAATGAGAACATCAGAATCGCAGTTATTACAAAAACAATTTTGTTTTGCCAGAAAATGACGTTACAAATTAAAATTTATTAAAAAATAGGGTTTTCCCAAAATTATAGCACATTTGTTGTATAAAATCTAAACCCCTTTAAAAAATTAAACTACGTTATTGTTATTGATTTGTGTATTTAAAAAGTAGTCTTATAATTTAATATTTTAATAAATATTGTAATAACACTTTTTCTTGCCTTAATCTTTTCAAAATTGTGTAATTACATTTTTCCTTAACTTAATCACAAGGAAGCAATTTTATATTGAACTATTGGATCTATTGGATCACATACTGAAAGTTTTAATGATATTGTTGGCTTGATCCCACTCTTTTTTCAAATATGATGTCTGCTAAATATCCATTTGTTAAAAAAATAAACCAAAAAATAACAAGTGATTTGTTTGAAGTTCATGCGATATCATATATCAAAGTGATTTATTATTATCAAACTTTATGATAGTCTATTTGGCATAATTCTAAAAAACACGGTGTATGACGGTAATCATTTAAAAAAAAAAAAACTTTAAAAACATCTTTAAGATGTGTTATTGATAGAATATTCATCGAAAGATGATTACAAAAAAATTAATTCTAGTTTTCCATTAATTAATATTAATTTATTGAACAAGATTGCATTTTATTAAATTATAGCTTAAGCTAATTTTCCGTATCAGCTTGTAGCAATTTACTGCCTGATAATTAATTTAATTATGTAAAAATGTAAAAATCGACATTGTTATTTATGGATTTTTCATTTCCTGCTGACATTTTAATTTTGCATAATCATCTTTACAATAGCTTTAAATGTATATGCGATAAAAAATATAGATAATTTTAAATAAGAAAGCCTGGCGGTGTAGAATCTATCTGAAAAATAGTAATCTCTAATAACATTTCAAATAGGAGCGGTCAGTTATTATTATTATTTTTTTTCTTGCAGGTTGTTAAACCTGTCGTGCTAATGATTGAACATTTTTTATCAAAATAATAAAATAAAGATTATACGAACATCGTTGTATTAAGAGAATTTCAATTTAAAAAGTGAAATGCTGCAACCCACATGTTTTATTTAGTCCAAATTAGGTTTAACCCTCGATTTCGTTCTGAATAACTGGTGTAATTTAAACACACTGTTAGCACTAAATGGAAACGATGAACTTGTTTAAAAAAATTCCCAAAATCGTTCAACACGTTATAGCGTATACCTCATTAAATAAAAAAATTAAGGCCTGTTCAAACGATTTTATTTTTGGAATGAGACTAACGAAGAGTATAGTAAACCAGTTTACATGATATTCTCAACTGCTATATTTATGCAAATTCAATTTTACTATGCGTGGATACGCCTTGCATATTTAGGAAGAAGAAGAATATAGGTTATGGTCGCTATCTAGAATATGTTTGATTTCTTTTTTATACATGTATTAAAAAACTGGGCTTGTCTGTCATATCACGCTCACTTTAAAAGTCATGTTTTTTCTAAAGTAAAAAAACCGGATGATATACATGTAGCTAGAAAAAGTTGCTACCCACGTTAATTGTTTTATGCGGAAATCTGCGTAATCTGCAGTAATGTGACGCCATGAAAGTACACGTCTTACTTGTACCTTCGTGACGTCACCGGTAAGAAATGTATAATAATACACTGTAAACAAGCTGTTATTCAATGTTTGGGGAATACTATTCTACAAACCCATATTTTATTAAGCCACACACTTGTAACTAGTGCGAAATAGTTTGAGGGTTGTGAAATAGGGCCCAGCAAGATTTACATTCATGACATTACATGTAAGAGTACGGATATACTGTGGATTGTTTTCTGCTAGAGCTGCCCAAAGAGAGCTGCAAAACAAACAAAAAATGTGCAAGAATGTTTTTGTGTGCAACATTATTCCTGTGGGCTTCCAACAATTTTAACTAGTAAAAAGTGACTAGCAAATTTAATGCAAACCACAAATGTTGCACAAGCTACAATGTAAACAGCAAATTTATTGTATATGTTAACATAAGAAATAAAAGTTCAAGGGGTCTAAAGGAAATTATAGGCTATCTATTATAAATAATAAATTCACGATTGCTTTTAGACCCTGGCGGATTAGGATAAGGATTCGGGTTCATTAAAATTAATCCACGAATGGCAAGTTCCTCGATCTCGTAGTATCCTTCACTGCCACTGAAGCTGTCGCTGTCCTCAAACCTTACTTGCATGACTTTATCTACATTCTACAAAAATAAAAAAATAAAAACATTACATCTTCATTAGCATTATCCAGATCACTGCTCGACCGACGGTCACTGCTACTGCCTTGATCTATTAAGACAGATGAGGGCAGCCTGTTTCTCAATGTTGCTTCACGTTTGGCAAATGATAAGTTAAATTCGCCACAAAATGTGACAATTTAATTATTTTTATCATTCGAACATTTATAATTTAAATAAAGTTATTAGAAACAGTTAAACACGCAAAATAGTGAATATTTAAAAATTCGAAGCAACTTAATGCATAAATTTCACAGTTCTTTTGTCTGAGAAGGTGGAGAAACTTTGGGTGAATTAATGTTTGAATTCAATGCACTTCTTAACTTCGACACCAAAAGGACCTCAGTAATTCTTTAAAATTGAAGTATGCCAGAAAACGTACTGCAAAATCTGAAATTGTTTGCTTCAAGATTTCGTTAACATTTTGTGTCACTTGTTTCTGTGATATTGATTATTTTACAGTTCGAGTCTGAATAAATGAGTTCGTTTGTATACCTCACTTTAGCACCATTACCTGATGATTGTTCAAACCTTTTTCGAAACATCTTGTCATAATTGTCTATCATTCTGAAGAAAATGCCCTAAAAACATGCGCAAATGCAAAGTAGACTCCTACTGTAAGGCAGTATAAGGAAGCTTAATGATAAGCATGCTAATTTTAGCACTGAATAAAAGCGATAAAACTCGTTTAATAAATACATGTTTTGGGAAAACTCCCAACATCGTTAACAAATTTATGCCGCCTGCCTCGTTTAATTTAAAAAATAAAAATTAACGCCAGCTTAAAATAATTTTCTTTAACCAAAAAAATATGCAAAATTTGGACACAAAAAATGAGTTTGCTAGAATGGGACCTGGTTATATTTCAAAACTATCTGCCTTTTTATTTTATGCTGTTTCACATGCCTTATTTAAAATCATTTTTCTGCATTTGGTTACGCCTTGCATAATTAGAAAATGAAGGCATTGGTTGACATCTGTTAATTATTTTAATTACTTTTTTATATCGTATGAAAGAAACTGGGCTGGTCTTTCATATCAATCTTAATTTTGAGACATGTTTTCTAAAAGCAGGGGAAAAAATAATGTGAGAAATCGTGACATCCCAGTGCATTGTGAGCACTCTGGTAACCGGCATAAAGTGAATTTATATAAGTCATTTAAAATCTTAATGGACACTTGTGTAGAGGCAAAGATTAAATATTAATGATCATCTATTTTATACATAACCAGGAAGCTCTTTAAAAAGATTAATGTAATTTGTTTTAAGTTTTTTTGTATTTAACACATTGTAATATTTATTCACTATTCAATATTCGCATGTACACATATTTATCTTCAAAGCTGCATGACCTATCTCGACATTTTATAAAGGGAAACGAAATCTAAACTTGCCTCAAAAGCAAATTGTATCCAGAAACATGCTAACAGTTCCGTCGTGAATTAAACATTTATTGTTATTTTGAAACATACGACTGCTGTACTAGAGGTAGTTTTGAATGGCTCATGGTGAATACTGTATGAAGCAATTTCAGATTTATTCGGTAAAAAAATAACTTTTTTCATAGATGCTCAGTATTTATAAGTTTGAATTGAGACAGTTATGCCCCATCCCCACCCCCTCAGGTATCAAAGCCTAAACACGACACTGGTGTTAAAATTTCAATTGGTGGTTTTCACTTATTATTTGGTTGATGGATAAGGAGAAAATAGAAGTGTTAACCAGGGAAAGTCAGGGGACTTTATTTAACTAAGACTGTAGGAATCTTGTGTGCTTTTAAATTTGAATTTTTCCCCACCATTATTTTCTTTGCAAGGCAACAGAGCCACCTGGTGGCCGCACTGTTTTGCTAGTTCGTCGATAGATGGCAGCAATGACGTGCATTTTTAGAATGCTTTTTAAGCATTGCGGATTGGTGGTTGCTTTTATCTCAAAAGAAGAATTACATTTTAAAACACATGCTCCAGTATGCAATGAAGTGCGATACATTTACGAAACAGGCAAGTAATGTACTACAATTTTGACAGTCGTACTTTACTTTGTTGAAGGAAATATTTTAAGTTTCATTTTGATTCTTGCTATTGATGTTATTTTTGCATACACTGTTTACATGTACATGTATGTACCTTAAGTCGGAATGTTCAATACAGTATATACAGCGTACATATAATGTGTGTGTATGATTTTCAACTCTACCCCATAATGATTTGATTATATTGCTGCCAAGTAGGAATCGAACTGTACTGAATTGAATTAAACTGAAGTTAATGACATAGCTTAATGTGTATGAACTTCAAGGTTGTGCTGAATATCAGTAAGGTCTTCATACATTATCTACAAGTACATAGATACATTGTAACATTCATTAAGAAATTGTTACCTTTATTTCCATTAATTAAAGAATTCGCTCGTTCGTTTCTTTTAGGAAACATGCTGGTGATCCTTTGTAAATATAATAGCTTGACACTTTCATCATGAACTTGCTCTTAATTCACGATATCTTAGGTTTCGGAAGATGTTTGCAACGAAGTAAACAGGCTGAAAACCAACCCTTGCGAGCAAGTAGGCGTCCAATTTAAAATCGGAATAGTTAGTTTTGTAAATAATTTTAAGTACCTTCAAAAGAGTTCTAAACTGACTTTACTCACTCTTGAATTTCGTAGGAGAATAGCTTGTTTCAAAGCATCGCAACTGTGTAATCTCAACGCATCGAATCGGAGTTTTAAGAATTTTCACTTGAGAAGTTAGTGAAATTTTAGTCAAATTAGGCGCATTTTAAAGAGGAATAAATAGTTTACTGAACGAGCTATTCCGCGTTGATATTGGACATCTAATTGCCAGTTTCTTTGTTCGCAAATGTTTATGCTTTTTTGCAGGTAATTCAATCTCTAGACAGCAGCGTAGAGTAACTTCAGTCTTAGGTAACATTAAACTGCAACCAATATGCAGTAATAATGCAACGCACCAAATGTCAATCTTGACATGTTAGGGGCCATTATCAAAGAACGTCCTGGAATTTCCATGATCATGATTTTTACACTCCGTGGACTGAAAGGTAGATTTGATGCATGCATTGTAACCTATGGCAGTGTTTTCAACAATATTTTTAGTTTCTCAATTAAGGATAAAGATGACGTATATCACTACGATTTTAAACCGCATCAATTATGTTACTACATGACTACTTATGAATCTATGTTGTGCTTGGGGTTTTGCAGCGAGTTGAAATAAACCATCCATAGAGGACGTCCTTAAATTGTTATGATTTTCAGACTCCTCTCATGTCCATCGAGTTTTGGCAAAACGTTTTAGCATCGGACATTGAACAAAATAGTGTAATTGTATTAATTTTCATTGATGAGCATCGGATTTTGTTTTAAATAGTGAATATTTGAGTTCTCATTTGTCAGTTGTCGCCCAAGAAGAAAACATAGTTTATATTTTCTTTCATAATATTTCATTATTTGTTCCCGTAACAAATACATGATAGCTTTACTTTTTACAAAAAAATAGTAAGCGTAGAAAATGGTAAAATTACAAATTTTAAGGTTACTAGTATTTTTAATTGCTCATATTGTCATTGTTAGGTGAAGAGCAGTAAGAACAAAAAACATTTACGTTTATGCTGTTCTGCACCCAAATGTTTTTTCCATTCCTCCACTTCTTAATTATATAAAATAAATATGTTCTTGGTAATTATATTTAAAGTTTGAGCAATGATGCAGGCTGCTTAACAAATAATAATTGTTTACGTAAATGATACATTAAAACTACGGATAACTGACTGACTGCTGACTAACTATTACCAATAATTGCCATATTATTTCGGCTTACGGTAGAAATATAAAACAGTTGATCGTTGGATAAATGGCCACATAGTTTTAGCAAAAGGAAAATATTTCAGCAATTATTTTAGAATTTAGAATCCTGATATAATAATGTATTAGTGGTATTCTGGGCTAATGAAAGATTAAATATCGAATCTCGTGCTTAGCTATGCTATCGCGTTAAATGACCCATTTCTAAATCATAAAGTGAAATTTATAAGCATTTTGTTTGTCTGGTAGGTGCGCTCTGATTTACCATAAAAACGGCGTGAAATTGTGATTTTGCTATGAATTCCAACTCCATGTGTTATCGAAATATGGGGCAGTAAGGCGCAACCATAATCTATAATCTATCTATCTATAATGCCTTATGCCTATGTGAAAATATGGACACATTTAATCTGCACCTGTAGCGGTCTGATTTAATTTTGTATTCCGCTTCTGATATGCGGATACTTTTGCAGGAAATAATACGTTTTCCAAGCCATGACGTGTAATTATTCGAATTTTATTACCAGAAATGTTATCTATAAAACCTTGCTACGCTAACTAAATCAATATCCAATATTATTAAAGATTTTTTTTTCAAAATAGACATATTTATTCGTTCATCCATTTTAATCTTCAGAATGAGCTGGACTATGCTTGAGAACATTTGATATGATAATGTTATGTATTATAATGTGGTCATTACATACTTGTTGAATATTCAAGACCTCAGTATATCAATTTAATCCTATGATTTTCAATTAAAGCGTACCTTCTAATCTTCTGCTTTGTTCCGTAAAGAAAAAATTAAGTTCCACCAACAACTTGAAAACCTGCTTTACAATGCCATTGCTAGCAGACTTTAGTTTGTAAGGTTTAGTTAGTATATTCTTATTGAATGCTCTCATTGATTAACTGTATTATTTTCAGACAGTTGCTGTATGTGTCAGCTCTATGAAAGACTAGCGAATATACATTGTACATTGTGAAATATAATACGAATGCGTGTAGCTTAATTAGTTTTGCTGCGGTGAGAAGCAAAGTACACAAAGAAAGTGGTTGTTAACAGGTTGCCAACATAGTTTGAAGTAGTACCTCCAGTTTGCATAATCAACTACATGTAGTATTAGTTTCTGATTAAGTGCATTCGAAATACTTGTTTCTGTGTTTAAGTTCTCTCTCGGATTGTCTTGCCTTTAAATTGTTTTCAAGATTATAAATTCGCATTTTACAATTGAAAGTTACAAAGTTGCACAGGCCTCCGTTAATTTGATCTATCTGAAAAGTGAGTACATGCACACTGTATGTGACTTCATGGTACTTGCGTTAAACGTCACCATTCCTTCCTCGTTAATTAAGTCTTAAAAGTGAAGTAAAGTAGACTTCTGCTTGTCCTTAAATAATGTAGATTGTACAAGTTACTATCCGGTTTTGTGAGATGGTTTTTTCACTTGCGAGCACGATGTCGCTTTCTAGTAAATGTATCGAGGTTCCTAAAAATAACTCGTTTAATTAAATATTTGTTTTGAAAATACGTTTCCTTGTTAATCCTAATGAAATTAGAACACATTATATAAAAAGTCAGGAAACTTTCGTGCAATCAGTTTTGTCTTAGCATGCAGTGCAATGCATTTAGTGCATTTTACCACAATAACGAGTAACATTTACATTTTTATTGGTTTATAGAGGGTGCTGAAAAAATTATGAAAAACCATTCGTAATGAAACAATGCTTTCGCAAGGCATTGCCTTTTGTTTTTTTTTCATTTTTGAACATAAGCTTTTAGATGAGGTGATGGTCATATCTAGGGGTAAAATTCGACTTAAATGTGTATAGTATATTTGTTTAAAACATCTGAAAGCATGAGTAATTCTATTTTATATTCAATTCATTGATTGCAGTGATTTAGTGAGTACAATCGCAGCATTTGCTAGGTCATAACAGCCTAAATCGTGGAATTTATGTTGTGTTGCATTGTGTTGGTTTTACGCTCTAATGCTGACGTGTTTCCCCAAAATATCTATGTCAATGGCATTTTTCCATTTCATTTCTGCCTAGAATTCAATTTTAGTTGAATTTTGCTTCTCATGAATTGAATTACATTTAAATTACATATATGATCGAACGGCATGATATAGCTTATATTTTATACACAATAGCAGCGCGTACTCCGTTATTCTTGCCGGTATGTGGATCATTTCGATTTCTTTCCGAAAGATTAGCCCAATAGCTTTGGAAGTAGCACACTTATTTCATGTGGTAATCATTGTCTGGAAGGCGCTCTACAATGATTTATTATCCGTTTTGTAATTTTTGAATATTTCATGAAAACAGCCAAGGACCTGCCTGTCTCGCCTTGCGTTTTACAATGGAGTGCATCTGTTACTCTCTGAGGATTGTTTTGCCACATTCATTTGGCCCAGAAAACAAATCCATTGTGCATTTTTCGGAAATTTAATCAGGACACGTTAAAACTGTGGGAGGGGTACTGTGTTGAAGAATGAAAATATGAGCTTATTATAATGCGAAAATATTGATGATAAGAATAGAAACCGGGTGGTGAGATCAAAAATAATAGGCGATTGTATAGGTTGAGTGCCAGCTATTAAAAGCAAGAAAACGTTTTCAATACCAAATACATCAAAGTGTGCAGTTAAAAACCGGGACAATTTCTGAGGCATGCAGGAGGAGATACCCCTGAGATTGGGCGAGGCGCAACCTAAAATAAGTCAGTTTGTCCCTGGAATTGGCCACTGACGTCCACTCCATGACGTCAGATGCTTGAGGCAAAGGCGTGATGCAAATACATGTATTATACGTGTAATGACAGATCAGACTGAACATTAACATACATTAATAATTCGATCTGTTGAGATATTTTGGATTGCATCAAGATATAATCTTTGTGCAAAGTGCATGTGATTCCCAACAAAATATTTCAACAGGTTTCATTGCATTCTTTACAATCTTGATGTGTATTTTAAGTAAAATTCTATAAAAAGCTTAAAAATATAGCAATTATAATTCGGATTAGAGAAATTAGCAAGCCATTCAATTTCCAAAAAAAACCACTTAACTTTTTTTACCAAATTCATGTACATGTAGTTGCGAAGTCAAAGCCAGCTGATAATGCAGTTAATTTTTTCAGCTGTTTTGTTTCAAGATCGGGTGAAGTTATGCTTATGTAATAAATCCCATTTGCATTATATAGAAAAGCTAAAATATATTAAATCAACCCATATCTGTAAGGCTGTTCAACAGTCTGTGATTTCTATTTCAGATATATATATTTAAAAAATTCCAAAAATGTCAACAGTTCCTAAAGGTATCAGTGTTCCAAAGCTGTTGGAAACGTGTGGGAAAATTTATTGAATTATGTTAACAAATAATTTGAAAACTGCTTTCATTCATTTTGTGTTAAAGTTAATAATTTTTAAAATGCATTTTAAACTATGAACGGTACGTTTGTAATATTTGTATTTAAGACTCAAACTTCAATCAGTGTATTATATTTACTTTTTTATTCTGTTTTTTTTTTTAAATATTTGTAATTGGTTGTTACTTGTATAAAATAAACAGTTTACGTACCCATTTTGGAATTGTTAAAGCAACTTCAATATAAAAATCGATACTGAATAGTTGTGAGAATTTCAGAAAGTTGGAGGAATCAAAAAATTTGTTCTGTCCATCAAATTAATGCCAAAAAAGCTTCACGTTTTTAGTTTGCTAGAATGTATCGATTCCGGGCTAAAACCCCTTTTAAAAAGAGGCCTTATTAGTCATTCATTGCCTTGCAAAGTGAATTGAACATTGTTTCTGGATAGACCACTTAATAGTTTATAAAAATACCACTTGTTTGCAAAGAAATCTTAATGCTTGGTGGAATCATTCACTCTTAAAATAAAGTGTTCGCATCACGTTAACACTAGTTAAAACTGCATCAGAAAATAAAAACAAAATAAAACGGACAGAAAACTTGTTCGCGTTGCTTAAAGTGCGCCGGAAAACATTATCCAAAAGGCATTAAGTTATTAAAAGTAATGACATTTAGATATGCAATTCCTCTAGACGTCACGTGTTGTTTGATCGGTAGAGGGAGGTCGAAATTTGCCTAAAAATTCTAATAGTGTGGTCCTGAGCTTCAGTTATGAATCGTGATGTGAAGACATCGAACCCTTACATATCCTGTATATGGGGCATACATTTGCAGAAATTTGCGCAAATTAAAGCCTTCAGTGCTTCGCAATTTCGCACGCCAATTTCATGGAGTCAACGCAGAAGGTAGATTTCCTGCTCTGAAATTTCACCCAGTCGCTGAATGAATGGGATTGTGTTACTTCTGGCATCTCTCACCTTGTGCCTGCCTACCTGGCCAACAACCTGCCTGTGTTTTTTTTATGTTCAACGCTGCCTGCACGCACGTATATAGTGAACTGTGCACCTCGATGTACCAAGTATTGCCACTCTGATTCTTCAGTCGTGACCACTACTATTTCTGGCAAGGCGAAGACATGGTGGCTCGTCTGTATCGCTCTCAATAACAAGCACATTAGGATAATTGCGCCAGTGAATCGAGGATTTCGGGACTCCTCTGATCGATCCAATCCATTTCGGCACCAAGATGACCAGTTTGGGCTGCTTGGTACTTTTTGGTAAGAACACGTATCGGGTAATACTGAAATTTTATCATCAATTCAAGGTGCATGCGAGAGTAAGGCTTGTGCCTGTTGTTCTGAAGGCTGTTGACTTACTGGCAGATAGTTTAAAATATTGGTTAAAATTGTTTGGAGTGGTTAAATCGGTGATGTTTAAAAAAAATTGTAACAGTAACGTTTCGTAATTGTATTGCATTCAGAATATGTTGGACATGGTTGCCTTGAGCACGTGCGATTAACCTAAAATTAAATATTTATCGAAAAATAATGTTGATGATTTTAAGCAAGTTTTTTATATTATTTTACGGAGATTCATCAGAAATTAACGTTTTAATAAAACGTGAATCTCCGTAAATAAGTTTGCGTGAGTTTTGTGACTATTTGTGGCGTCCTTAATTTAATCGATATGAACACTCGATAATTTTTGGAACACATAATGTGTAATTGAAAGTAGATGAAAAGCTTATAAGTCAAAAACAGTTTTAAGTTTATGTGATGAAATATTTAGACTTCTAGAATTCTTAAATATACAATAATTTTATTTAAACAAAAATATAATTAGAATGTTCCATGTAATAAGTCATAAGCAGTTGCTTAGATCGAAATTAACCAAGGCTAAGTTGCGTAAGTACTTTGTTAAAAATAAAATTATTTAAACCTTCATTGCATCCATCGTGTAAGCAATCTAATAATTTTTAATCTAAGCGCTGATCTAAGATGCTGTACTCATTTATATGAAAATCACGTAATCTAAATGTTTGTGAATGGGTTGAAAAAACGTTAAAAGCAAACACACACACAAAAAAACCACAGATGAATCTTTGAAACAAAACTTTTGAGATAGCTTAGTGATGTGATAGTAAAATATTATCCCTGCAGCATCCAAAGCTAAATTGATAATTAACATGTTAAGCCTGTAAGTGGCAAAAATAATAGAGCAGCATCCATTGACTACATAACGGGTTAGCATACGCCCTTGCCCTGAGATATTTGGGTTGGGAATAGATTATCAGTAGGTCAATTATCTTTTGTAAACTGAATTCACAAGTTAAAATTAAACGCAGAAAGCTTTAACAGTATGGGAAAGTTTGATTTCGTGAATGCTTAATTCCTTTTGATTCAAACATTTGCTATGATTATAACAATTAAGCCGAAAAAATCAGTAAAAGAATTGCAGTTAGTTTATGTTAGCAGCATTTATTACATGTTTTGTGTTTCCACCTATGGATAAGTGACGAGTATTTAATCAAGTGGATGAAACCTTAAAAAACGTTTTCGATACCCCTTGACGTCAGGCAATTGTTGCCATCGCAGATGTTTAACTGTATGAGTCATATAGGCTATAAATTTATATGTTAGTCTATTATTGCAAGAAAAATTAAAATTGGGTGGATTGTTTGTTATGTTTTTTAGCAGCTTAAGCAATCCAGGGCAAATAAGCTATTTCGCTAAAGTTACTTTTTTTGCCATTTTTATTTGCAATTTGTCGTTGGAAAATGAAGAAACTTGTTTTTTTTAATTTTTCTACACTTCAACTGTTTTGTATTAAATCAATCGTAGCCTCGTGCAAGTAGGAGTAAAAAGCTTAAATTTACCATCCGTAACCAATTCACCTAAATTGTGTTAGCACACCTGGTGTGCTTGTCTATCTTCTTAGCAAAACAAAGGTTTTGTTTCGTTTAATTATCTTTAATTAAATGGACTGTTTTGAAACCTTATGGATCTCAATAATCATTTTCCATAACAGTTCCTCCTTCCAGTTATCATTTAATTAAACTACCCGTGGCTAAGACGTTTTTACAGATGTACTGCGCCGGTTTTTTAATTGTTAATAATCGTTCTAGGGGGGTCTGTGATTGGAGGATTATAATTGAAAAACATGTTATTGTGCCCGCAATTCAGTAAAGTAATTCGTAGCTTTCATTTTTCCGTTTGATATTAATTTGACCATCAGTTGAAGCCGAACCCCGGCCAGCAACAATAATGTAGAGCAATGCAGAAGACAATGGATTTATATTTTTTAAGTATTAATATAAAAAAATGTGAGTTGAATGAAATCGATCAACGTTTGGATTATTTTGATAAAATCCGCGTCGCAACAAAAAGTACAGGAAGTGGGTTAACAAACTTGATAAAAACAACGGCCATGCAACCAATATCATATAAAAATACCAGGACTATTTATTTATAGCCCCATAAAAATACCGTCAAACAACGACAGTTCCATCTATTAAATTAGGCACTAAAAATTATTTCGTTCAGATAGAAGAGCATAGTTTCGGTACGTTTATTTGAATTGGAAAACCCGAAAATTGTCAGTAATTCTAAACACAATATGGTTTGCTTCAATTTTATACAGATATGCAAAAAATTAACTTTAGAATCTGATAAAATGCAGTCATTTAACAAACTGTGTTATTTTGTTGTTTTTATTTTCACAATTTGGGTTTTCATAAAACAATGAATAAACAATCTTAGTTCCACAATAATTCAAGTTGGATGATCTCTATTGTTCTCAGATTTGCAGACTTAATCTGCTTCTTTGGTTTAGCTTGCTTAATTCTTTTAGTTCGAATTAAAAATTCTTAATTATTGCAAATAATATATAATAGTGAAACTATTGACAGCCTTACACATTTGTTTATGACATTAATGGTTTTGTTTTGTTTTTCAATCGTGAGTTATAGTTTTATGAAGTTAAGTTAATGTATGAAAAAATCTAATTACAGTATACTAACGCGCAAATCTGCACTAAATTTTAATGCACACCTAGCGTGATGAACATAGTTTTGTAAATTTTTTATCGCTAATATGGCGTTTTGTTTTTCCTACGAAAAGAGAATTTAATGTTAATTGCACATATAGGTGAAATTCAAGTCCTATTTAATTTTTTACGGAAAAAAAATATTTGGACTTTTTATAAAATTGTATAATGCATTTTAGGTTAACTTTTACTGCAGCTATTATCAAGCCACTTTCATCTTATAATTACGAATTTCCCGAATTCTGAGGTTGCATTTCTCACCCCTAAGTATTACATCTTAATTGTTACGTGAGTTGCGTGATGCTTTGTTTAAAGAAAACCATTAAACACTATACTTACCGCCTAAAACACACGGTATCACAATGGACTTGACAGTTGACTAGGATGAATTTTTGTTTAGTAATTCATGGGAATGAGCTGTTAAAGTGTGGCATCGCATCGTACGCCTTCAGAAGATCTTAAAACCTCTTCCTGTATTGCTACGCATTAATGAAGTTCTTATAATAATCCTTTAAAAACATATCCTCATTTAATGGCATTTTTATAAAAAAATATTGAAACGTAATTGAAATTTAATGAGACTCCTTGAATAAGTCACAAAATTATTGGTCAGTTTAGGTCAATTACTATGTATTTTTCAAGATAAGTAATAATAAGTGTATTACCAAATCCAGTTGACACCTGCATTAACAAACTCTGTTGACATCATCCGTTGCCAAATCTAGTAAACCCATGTATTATGTAATGTTGTCAAATTACCATGCATTACTAAGGGCTGTTGAAACCATGCATTATCAAAGCATTCAGATACGATGTACAAATATTACCAAATGTTGTTGACACTTAACATTAGTAAATACTGTAGACCCAATGCATTACCAAATTTTATTGACACCATGCATTACCAAATCCTGTAGACACCATGTACATACATGTCTATTACCAAATCTTGTAACCACCATGTACGTTGTTACATGTATTACCAAATATTGACACTGTGCATTATCTAATGATGTAGACGCCATGCATTACCAAATCCCGTAGACACCATGTTCAGGTATGATCAAATGTTATTGACACCTAACACAATGCATGCCATGCTATAGAGTAGACATCAAGCGTTACCAAATCCTTCCAAATGCAAGAGTGTTTGTTCGCAGTGTTGCAGGTGCAGACTTTTTGACCGTATTAATTCAAATCGATAGGATTGTCCATGCGTTGCAGGCTGTTTATTCTGAGCAGCTTTTCTTGCTCCGACGTATCTTCCTACGCACATTATGGTCCAGTATTTGTTTTGCCAACAAGAATCTGGTTGCCCCAAATAAGTTTAATTAATTTATCTTTTTTTGTTTCTGTTGTTTAGTGGCTGCCTGCGCTGCCGCCGGACAAGATGAGTTGGGTTTTGCACGACGGGTTTTTTTTCGTGAGGAATCAGCCGTGCCTAGCCCCGAGGACCCGGACGGTGATGGAGTGGTTGGTGCAGCTGGCAAAGATTACCCAGTTTTGAGGGTGGCACCACCTTCGTCTTTTACCTGCACTGGCAAAATCCCTGGGATGTACGCCGACATGGAAACTGGATGTCAGGTCAGTAACCGGACTAATGGGTGCTTTTTTCGACCCCCTTTCAGTTCGCCAAAACGTTTGGTGAGGCCTGGGTGAAATGGCCACTGTGCCGAAGACGTGCTCCGGGCAGCTTGTTTTGTTATTATTATTATTATTATTATTATTATTGATGATGTTGTACTCATCCGAACAACTGCAAATCGAGTAGTACAAATAGTAAAAATATGCTCGAATGGGGTATCTGCAGGTCACTGTTGAAATCCTCGATTGAAATTCAGGGCATTGATTCATGAAAAGTCACTGTTAACAGGGTTGCCACTGTTCTGGAAAACCTTGAATCGTTATGGAAGTAAGAACAACCTGGAAAATACAGGGAAGTTTTCATCGGATAAAATGATCGCTTTAAATTATCATAATCTCAATTTCAAAACTCTAATTTTGAAATAATAAATCAGAATATTGGTATAAGCAATTTTGTTAGTCAGGGAAATATTTCCAGAAACCTAAAAAACTTTCTGGGAAGTTGAGAACTTTGTTTCGGTGGAAACCCGATTGTAGTTTCGAATTAATCGTTGGTTAGTTTTGGAAACTACCAAGGAATTTTTAAAACATTTTTAAGCACAATGTGGCCAGTGCCCATATCGTGTGTTTTATTCCTAGGCTTAAATTTACCTAATAAGCACAACGATAATTGTTATTGTAATTTATTATTAACGATTGGTAGATAGTTTTGTTAAGTAGAAACGTGTATTTTTTTTGCCCAATGCTAATGGCCGACCAGACTTGTTGATTAGATTTTAATATCGGGAGTGGGGACAGCCTCATTAACTCTCTTAACCTCTTTTATTTTCCAGTTAATCTAATAATGTTTAATTACTTCTAATAATTTCGACTAAATAATCTAACACAATGTTGTTGAACCCTAAAAGCGACTTTTCCACGTATTCAATTTGGCTGACATTGATGTGAGAATTTATGCAAATTGCATCGCATATTGTTACCAAAAAATGAATACACACAATCGTGATGTAAAATACAGCGGAAACGCTGTTAATATGTTTGTATTATGTATTTTGTGTTCCCTATTGATCAGATATCCGAGGTGTACAATTAAGGGAAAGAATGAAATGGCTTCTTTTATACATGTATGTTACGTTTTGGTGCATTGTAAAATATGAATAATGTTACACCACAGAATAATAATTTTCGTGAATTGTTGGCGCTTTTTTTCGGTCCACCAACTCTCCAGAGTTTTGCAAGTTTTTCTTCGCTTCTTTGGTCTCTTATCAACAGTTTCTTATTGCATTCCTTATTTTGTTAACTATTGTTGGAGGAACTTGAGCTCTGCTATTTAGCTGCGAGGGTCGAGGTTTAGCCATTTTGGCATACATAAGAGGAAGTAGATGCCACTGATAAATTCCTGGCTTTTCAATCTCTAGGAAATTGGTTCAAACGCCAGGGAACCCCAGGTAAAGGGGTTGAGAACGCTGGCTTAAATGGCATTGTGAGAATCGAGCAGCTGTTGGCAAAACAAGTCAAGGAATTTGACTTTTAATTGTTGTTGTGATCTTCGGCGTAAATGTTTCGACTGGCGTAATTGGATTCATTTCCTCCGTGAGCATTAATGCGTCATTTTCCTTTTGTTAAAGCTTTTGTATTAAGAGCTTTAGCCTCGACCAAGTAACCCTAATACAGTATGTGAGATGCATTTGCACGGTGGACCTCATCGTGTAAGTGAATTTAAATGAAAGAACCATTGTCAACGAGAAACGCCTTCACCCACCTGTTGCGCACCTCGTACCACCTTTTTGTGCAAAAGTGAAATTAGACAAAGTGCATTCAGTTTGACGAGTACCTCCCGCAGTCGGAACAATAAAAACAAGGCTTGGCCTAAATACAAATTCAAATCCTTGAAATGAGGAAGCCATAATTTAGTTTCCTGTTAATTGACAAAAACGTTGTTGTTCGACCTTAAAAGGCAATATGCAGTGCTGCTCTGCTTTTACTTTTAATTGGGGATAGATGCACCTGAGAGTTACTTGTTGATAGTTACGTTGCTCATACATATTTTCGAAGTTTCATATATGTATACGGACTGCAATAACAAAAACAAAATCAAATGGATTGCTTTCTTTGGCCAGTAATTAGCCGAATTTTGTGCAGCGACCCAGTTTGGGAAGCCATTTTCTTGGACATCTGTGACCATGTTGAAATCTGCCAATTAACGAAATACCGTATTTTTAAAATATTCTTTACTTATGAAGGCTGGTCTAGTTTCGACATTAAGCTTCTGGCTTTTATCGCGTCTGTGCGAACCTGTAGCAATTTTCTCAGCATGAATCTTTTTGGTTGTAACCACTGGGCGTTGTAAAGACACGATATCTTAATCGTACAGCAATTAGTTAATATGCTATCTCCAGACTACCGAAAGCGGGTGATGAAAAACCAGTAGCCATCCTGGCAATCAGTTTCAGAATGGCAGTAAAATAGATAGGGAATATTGTCAAATAATCATGAATTGCTCTGTGCGGATTGGACTTCAGTACCAGAAGTAGCCTACAATATATTTTTCATTTTGTTTATTATTTTATTTATATTTATTTAAAAACGATAAACATCCAGTGTCATTTTAAGGCTACTTTAAATTTGTATTTTATATGTTGTATTACACCAGAAGGAACTCTTAAGGATTTCAATTTCACTCATATCCTTCTACCAGATCCTACCTTTTGTATTTTGAAGTTAATGCTCAATAACTCTCCAGTACACATTTAACAATGATGTTGTTTCAGATAGGCCTACAATTCTTGTTTCAAAAATGCTAGCAGTGTTTTTGCAAACACATCTTATCATAAATCAGAACAAGCATTATCAGTATATTATTTATTTGTACTGGTATACTTATTTATGTGCAAATGCATTGCAAGATGCATCAGTATTTAGGACTATTTACGACTAAAATATAAAAGGCGTAGCCTGAATCGTGTATGCTGTTAAGAAACAAGAAGTTCAAATCTATTATTTCATGTTTCTCAATTGAATACTGGTGGTAAAATCTTTTAACACGTGAAATAATTACATGCAAACTCAATATTTTTATTTTTGAATATGAAAGCCAGACTATTGTTTTTGTAAAATAGGTTGAACCAACAGGGCCATAATTTTAAGTTTTAATCACAATATACTGATAATGCTTGTTCTGAATAAAGGCGGAATTGATGCAAACGAGACCTCCACACTTAATGCGAGATGTGCTTCTTAATACAATCGCTGTGAGGGGAAATTAATTCAGTTCATAAATGATTACAAAACGTGTTTTTCGTTTTTTCATGTTATTCCAGTTTCTTGACTTACTCGACGATTTCTGAAAGAGGGCAGTGCAATTAGGAACTAATACTGCTGCTTTGTTGATTTGGTTTCAAAGCAATATTTACGACTCGTTTGTCGCATTTCACGTAATAACATTTTCGAAAGCTTTTTTGTCGTTTCGAAAGGAAGGCTTTTTTCCACGCCGTGTAGCTGTCAATTGAGCGGAATTCATGTTCTGGTTTTTTAAAAAAAATTCTAAATTGGAAGGTCCATACAAAAACTGGACGTTTGCTGTAATGAATTCGTGGAAAATCCTATCAAAACTAGCCAGACAGGATTATTGGACTATAATTGGCACTGTTCGTGGTTTTTGGAATGAATAAACCTTCGAAATTGCTGCATAGACATTCCTCGTTAAACTGTGGCCTCTTTATTTCAGCAAAATTCTAATCTTTTTACCATTATTCATTGATACCTCAGTTCTGCAAATAAGCATTTGTCCAGCTGCGGTATATTTATGGAAATGTTGGCCAAACAGAGGATTAAGGCTAGAACAAAAGGATTCCCACCATGCAAAACAAATTATACATAGTTTTAAAAATAAAACATATGTTATAATTGCTATTTATTCTTCTAAAATAAAATAATTTGGTAAATTTGGAAAAAAAAAAAAGAAACACGCTACGCGGCTTCCTGAAAAGTGTCTTCTCTGCAATGTAGAGCTGCATTGCGTGTTGCATTGGTTATTTTTTTGTGAAACTTATGGAATTTTAATAAATTAACTGGATATTTTGCAATTATAAAGCATAACGGACACCCTAGTAGACGAACAATTCTAAATTGGGGAAAACAAATAGAGCAAGTATAATAAGTACTCGATTCAGAAATGTGTAATTATTTTGTATGATGGATGTCTTTTTGGAACAGCCTTAAGAAAGCAATTGAATCCACCCGGCTGTTTTCATGAAATGCAGCGAGATATGGCCTGTAATAGTTTTCATATGAGTAAAAAGATGTGTTTAAATATTAATTGATTGGTTTTCCTGCTCCTATTACGAAAGTTGAACATTTTTTCTCTTCCTTTCTTTGATTTTCTCTCTCGGACAGGTTTATCACGTGTGCCAAGCTGACCAACGTAAGGACAGCAGACTGTGCGTCAACGGCACTGTCTTCAGCCAGGCCACCTTCTCCTGCGATTGGTGGTACAATGTCGATTGTCGCTCATCAGAGAACTTTTATTCGTTGAACGCCGAACTTGGCAAGGAACCTGCTAATGCGCATCACAGAAAAAGCAACGTTGAATTCCCAGGGGATTCAAAAGCATTCAAGAAACCCCCTCAAGTACACATTCCACCACCTCCGTCTTTCTCATCAGAAGCTTTACTGGAGCTGTCAAGGAGAATTCCAAGCTTTCCAGACCATCCTAGACCTCGAATCAACATAGAGATTCCTCCTTCACCCAGGGACAGGATCTTGAAAAAGCTTCGTCCGCCACCGCAGTTTGTCGATGACCTGCCAGACAGGATTCCAGAGCCCCCCAAGCGTGGATTTGCACTGGACATTCCCCAGTTTCCTAGACCAACTGCCATCGTAAACGTAGATCTTCCTAGAGAGCCTAGACCGAAGCCCTTTGATGGTCATGAGGAGAACATCGGCAGACAAAGACCAAAGCATTTCGATGGTTTCGAACAGGACAACCGAAAATCCAGACCAAAGCCTTTCAGTGGTGGTGAAGAGGATAGAAGACCTAGACCAAAAACTTTCGATGGACAGGAAGAAGGAATTCGTAGGCCGAAGCCCGATGGACCTCCTGGTCGCAAACTGAGGCCAGTAGGAGAAAATCACTATGGCAGAAACAACGCTTTTGACCCTGCTATTCATCTTCCAAGACCGAAACCCACTTCCGAAAAGAAATTCACCAAGCTACCTGCTCTGAAGCGAGACAGATCACCAATGATGCTACCGGTTAAGAGCGCAGATACCGTTTCCGGTTACAGTGATTTGTATTTGGGCAAGCCCGTTGATGAAGATTAAAGTAGGGCCAGTGTAGCAGTATGATTAATTTAATTTTGTTGTTGTTGTGAAACCCTTCGATCATCACATTGCTAACAGAGAAACATCATTATCACTGAATGTCTGATGCCTGAATTGTTCCAGAAACAATGCTGGAACTACATTCGCCAAACCTTATCTAGAACTACAAATAGGCAAATGGTCCATTAGTAAGCTAGTAAATTACAGTTTTTAGGCTATAGAAAATTATTTCGTAATTAAATTTGCTCCAAACGTAATGCAGCTTAAAATACAAAGCCGTGATAGTTAAATTTTACTTGGATGTCATCAAACACCCACCACCCAATTGAAAAAATTGTCATTTTCATGTCACATTTGTGATAATTAATATATTTATTTATGATGTAGTTAAAAATTTGTTATTTTTTATTTTTGTAATCATTATTCATAATTTTTAATCAGCGCTCGAATTATTTCAATAAAAATGTTCGACAAACATCTGTGAATGTGTGGTCTATCATCGAATATTATAGCTAGAAGTCGTGTTTTATTAAATGTTGCACATATATATTTTTCTCTGGTTCAAATGATTGTTTTCTTTTGCAATTTTTTGTATAGGACTTAACAGTTTACTAAATGCTTGTTTTACAATAGAAGATACAAGAAAAAGAAGAATCGATATACCCCTTATGGCTGGTAATGACAATCACTTTGTAATAAAAGAAAGATACAAAAAAGTGATAAATAAAAAATTGTAAAGGTAAACTTCGTGAAATGTATTTGAGAATTATATGGAAATGCGGATGCGCTATAATAGAATGCAATAATTAGATATGAGAGGGTTGGAACTCAGTCCATTGACCGGACACCTTTAGTTGGCCTTTACTGGAGTTCCAAAATTGTTTATACATGTGTCATGAGGATGAAGTGCTTAAAATCAATGGATATTCAGGAGCTAACCTGAAATTTAAAAGGATGAGACTATTCAAGTTAATTTTAATTTGTGGATGCCGTATCTAGTGACTGTGCACAATTTAACGCCAGTCTGTAGGATATCCATAAAACGTGTTCGTTTAAATTGGTGAAAAGCTCTTTAAAATTATCCAGTTATAGCATTTCGGCATTTTGGTAATGTTGTCTTTTAAACATCTAACAAATCATAAAAAAGCTTGTTTGGAAAGAAACAATGGCTAAAGATCCAAACTATGCAGTCAAATAAACTAAAGATTTGTCCCCGCAAAAGTTCAGATTAGAATGGACTTTTATTTGCGGCTTATTATCATATATCTTATGCCTGCTTGTAATGTCCATTATTTAAATTCAGTACGTAAGTTAACATTTACGTTAGTAACTTCACGGTACTGGAATGCAGTACGTACACTGTATAGTTGTAAGTTGAGTTTTATCAATCTTGAAAACGGTTACCTTAAAAGTTTTTAGTTTAAGATTTTATTTTTAATCATTGGTTTTCTAATAATAAAGTAGAGGAATTCTTCAAAATGTAGCCCACGTTTTTATTAAAAAAATAAAACTAGATACAGTGTTATTATAATGTGCTGTATTAATGCTTAAATACATTTATTATTTATTATTTATTATTATTTTAATAGAACTAATTTGATGAAAACTGCATAATTTTACAGTTTTACATGTAATTGCATGCTATGAGAACAGCTTAAAACTATTAAGGCAGCCAGCCATAGGTTCAATGTGGGTGGCATGTAATTTGGGGTCATGACCTGATGATCATTTTCTATACACAACGCTTGTTTAAAAAAGGTGAAACGTTATGCGCATTACCCTCATTAAGTTATTTTAAAATTTGAGGATGAGAATTGAACGTTATGTAAGCGTCCCAGGTTTAAATACAATAGCGAAGTTTTACTTTGGGAAATCATGTTTTATAGATTAAATAAGCAAAAAACCGCGATTCTAATGTAGAGCAATCTACATGTTTCACGATTTCTTAGATTCGTTTAAATAATCTGTTGACCTTAATTGAGCTTTTATGAAAATAATTTACTCTAATTTTTAAATTGGTTCGTAATATTATGAAATTATCTCATAATAAACATATCGATTATGCAAATAGTTGAATTTTATTTCTAGGAGAAAGAAATCAGGGAAAGATAGCTAGCCTATAAAACGCTAGCAGTCATGAAATCAGTGTCATCTGCGAATTAAAGTATTCAAGCATAACCTCTTGTAGCTAAGCTAAGGAGTTTTATTATTTTGCAATGAATTTAATAAACATATAATTGCATAATATATTGCATAACATGCATAATAAAAATTAATTGATTAAATCAACGATAAAGAAAAAAACATGTAGTAAAATTGAATATTTTTGCACTGTATTTTTTTTAAATCTTCAGTAAAACATTTGTCATTTTACACAGGGAAAATAGCATTTCTATGTATGGCACTTATTTATTAATTACAGAGAGAGGTTGGTATTTCAGTAAAACGTTTAGCTCTCCATTGCTTTTTTCGGGAGTTTTGATTTAAATTAAGTAGACTGCGTTAGTCTTTTTTGAAATCATGCATGAAATCTTGATATGTGACCGCTAGATGACTGCGCAATTTCTTTATGATTGCACCTGTAGTATTGAATTTATTTGGTAAATCGAATAGGGTTGTCCCATTTTTGTAAGAAAAAAAACGTTACTATTTCCAGCCTGGTAAAACAGACGTCTATTCTTCTGTAATTCATAATTGAAATAAAAATATTGCAGACAACTTTGTGTAAATTCTATAAATTTTCGTAGCTGATTTTCCACTTAATAAAAATACATTGTAAAACGAATATGATACCCCTTGATGTCATTTGGGAAAAAAACTACTTGCAAAATGGAAAAATACTGTCCATAAAATTTTTGAAAAAACGTAAAATTCAATTAAGAAATACATGTATGACATAAACATAAAAATTGTGAACGTGTTTAAAAAGAAGTTTACAATTCAGTCTGTCTTGTTATTAGAGAAACATTGACACAATTTAAAAATGTATTTACATGTAATTTGATTAAATCTAGTATTATTACATAGAGTAGAAAATGTATGACTGCATAAATTGTATATTAAGAAATTTCGGTTTTTTTTCCGATTTACCCTTAAAATCACTAATGGAAATCTAGCACGTTGCTATTAAATTTGATGAATTATATTAAAAAGCACAAACGATAGCAGATAACACTCGTAAAATTATCTACAACTAAACAAATCTTGTTTCATTTTACTGTGTTAAAAATATAATACAACGGTTAACAATTTCAACTGTCTAACAGAAATTTAAAAAATAAGAAAAATGCTGATAAAATAAGATGCTGCTAAATGTAAGATGAAACTTGTTTTCGGCTTATAAAAATGTTATGAAGTATTTCAAAAGTTTAATTTTTCCTCATTAAATGTTGCTCGGTCATCGTAGCGAAAATTATTAACTCAGGAAACGTTTTTTAGAAATCAAGTCAAGCATGTCTTACCATTTTTAGACATAGCAAAAACCTACACTATGTGTTATTAATTACACACAAGGTAACCTTTTATTTTCAAAATCGTCCATGGGTACTCATTTTGTTGGCATAACATTGTTTATCCAAAGCTTACATTGATTATATGCTCTTATTAATTTGATAAAAGAAAGTCCCGAATTAAATATGCTATGAGCTTATTTTTTTATTAAAAATGGATTTGCTTATAGCTTAAAGACATGATATAATAGGCTTCAAACTCCCACCGACATCCAACATATTAAGCCGTCATTGTTATTTCACGAATACCATGTAATAAAAATTAATGATATATAAAGCAAGTCGCCTGACCTTTATTTTAGGTTCAAACAATTGCATAATTTTAAATTAACCTAACAGACAATTGGCAGTCAATTTTATTATCATTGAAATAAAAAGTAAGCGTTTACGTTTATATTCTATTTGGATTCTGTTTAACTATTTCTGGAAACGTGGATTTATGACATTTATTGATAAGAACTCATCATTATGAACAAGTATATTGTCATTCATTATATTAAAGGGTGCAACTCCTCGTTCTCATACCCTTTAAACATTCTTAGAATATTTAGGAATTTAATTTCTACATCCTTCTGTTTAGTTATGCTACACAAAGATTAATTAATTTTTATTTACTGATGTTTTTTAAGCTAAGCAGAATAACCTTGTTGCGGTAAGAATATTTCCTAGTTAAATAAACGTACACATTTGTATTTAATTAAAAAATAATCAGGTAAGATCAGTAAAAAATTATTGAAGCCGAAGCTCTAATTTTGTTTATTAGGTCAACCCAAATAATTACGCACAATTTTTTTCTTCATATACTTCTTGTAAATACTACATTTATTTATTTTTCTACAGAATTGGTCGTAAACTAGGGTCTGAGTTATTTTTTATAATTTGAAAACGCTCGATTTATTTATAAAGAATTGAATAAACTTGAAAACAATTGTTAAGCTACCTCCAAAAAAACGGGTTTTGCCTCTCAATAACACTTCTGAAGATGGGCATCGGAGGTTGCATAACGTTTTTGTTCAAGTTTATTAATTTTTTTAAAAAAAGCATTATTTGAAATAAATGTATGCAATTTTTTTGCATAGTGAGCATCCTTTTGAGCCTCAACATTGAACTCAGGATCAAACGTTGCAGGCATTTTGAGAGGTATCGTTATATTTTGAGCATTTGCTAATTTGTGCTTTTAATATAAGTTAAATTCACATTTCTAGTTGAGTTAGAGCTACCCCAGTCTAATCATCCGTGTCTTATAGGGACAACATGATTTCTTCTAACTTTTTGCACATGTTTCCCAAATGCCTTTAAATAGAATGTTCTGCGTGATATTTTTTGATTTATTATCTATCCACATCGAGTAAATATCGTGATGTAAAAATTGTAATAGCTGAACGCCTACCGCTCGTGAAGTAAATAACTCGAGATAATAATAGCAATAATTATTGATTTTAAAATTGTCTCGCTAGCATATTCAGGACGAATAGGTTCTTCTCGTGCTTCTGTCCTATAATTTTTTTCCATTAAAATAAGTCGGTCCTGTCTGGCTGTTTGATAACCTTCGATTAGTTTCATGCCAGTGAGAAAAAGGTAATGATCGCATTTACGGGATGATTCCATGGCACTTTTTTAATTACAACTTTCGACTTTAATTTATAGATATCGTGCGTTGTTAAACACATTTGCAGCGAGATAAAAAATAGCACTGAGGTTTCCGGCACGTCTGCCATATTCATGTACCATCTAACAACACCTAATTGCTAGTGCATGTACATGCCTTGTCCAGCCTTTTAAACTAGAATTTGTATTTAGGCGATCAAATAAAAGCTGCTCAAAATGCGTTGGGATGGGGTGAGGATGGTCCCACCCATCCCAAATGACGTTGGCAAATTAGCGTTGGCCTTATTTATCGCAGAAGTTGCAATACTTTCGCCGCTGACCTCTTTTTGGACAAGCATGGGTTTTGCAGGGTCCATCATCATCCTCATGGACTTATCATCTTTCATAGACCTACTTTCGGGCGAGCATCCTGACCACCCCAGAACTGTTCCCCATATATAAACTAAGGAAGCCACTTTCTCTAACCACTTTCGCTGCTCATTCCCATCGGGAGGTTTTAGAAAGTTAGTTTTCCGAAAAAAGTCTGTTGATTTTAGTGAGATACATTTTAAGCTTAAGAATAGGCTACTGGCGTTAATTTTCATACTTGAATTTTCTTCAGGCATTTTAATTTTATTGGCGTATTCTTAGAAATTCATAGTCAAACTCATCGGCGTCAACTTGGTAATGCAAGCATTTATTATTATTAAATTATACTTAAATATCCTTAACCTTAGGTAATGGTATTCTGATTTTTGTTTAAAAATTGATAAATCTTTGACTGGAGACTTTCGATTCAAATAAGTTTAAATAGGTTCATATGTTCTATAAGTATTTGGACATTTCTTCCAAATATTTTTTTATAAACTCGTAAGTTTACAAATTTTGATTCTTCTTAGTATTCAAAACTGGAAAAGTAAAGGCACAATTTTAATGCAAATCAATATTTATGGTTGAAAATTTTGAACCAATACCTGTGAGAAAGCAACTTAATAATATTTTAGAGCAAAAATTTCCAAAGATTTTTTAAACACATTAAATCATTATTCAAAAATAATTCAAAAATCCACTGACAAAAGTATGGTTAAACATTAAATGTCCCATTAGAAGTTTCACGAAAGGCCAATGCGAATTAAGATTTAATACAAGCTTTGAATTTTTTTTTCATTTTTATAAGACTTTCGAGCCACTCTTTACTTTATAAGCTCTTCGCAGATTAAGAATGAAATTTATCTTTCGCATAAAATTAACTATACGTTATTGTTATTGTGCACCGTAGGACCAAAAAAAAAAATGGCGCTCAATATCCCAGTCATTTTTCTTGGTAAGACTCTGATTTTCTTTCTATTCAATATATAGTTCTTTGACCTGACGGAATTGACAGGTTTCATGTGGTCATTTTACACATTCTTGTAGCAAGCCTGGCACTTGCCATTGCGCAATATAATCCATACTCCCCACACCCACCTGCCAATGCAAGAGATCCATCGTTGGCATCACGAGCTTCGTCAACTTACAATAGAGCCCAAGATTTCAGGGCAGCTGGCCAAAACCCAGGATACCGTTCATCCTTCACTCTACCCTCAAAACAAGGATCTAACGGTCAAGGGAAGCCGACTGGCGTATCTGCTTACAATAGTGGATCCCAAAGTCCATCAACTTACAATCACCAGCAAGAACTAGCTTCTGGTTATGGATCTACTGGGAGCCAAGAATCATTGTCTTTCAACGGAGAAGGAGATACTCACGATGCACGTTTGTATGGCAATGGAGGTCTTTTCGGTGAGCAACAGGACGGATTTTATGATGATATGGCACAGCCATCCCCCGATGACCCAGATGGTGACAGCATCGTCGGGGTTGCTGGCTCCGATTATCCAGTTTACAGTGAAGTTCCAGTGACGTCCTTCGACTGCTCCCAACAACAATTTCCAGGTCTTTACGCGGACACTGAGGCCAGGTGCCAGGTAAGCCATGTCATATTTCGATATCAACCATGCAAATAAAATTGCTCAACAGTTTTTAAAATTATAAAACATAACTCAGACACTAGTGGGCAACCTTTTTCTACACGTAAATTAAAAGGTATAGCAATTATAATATGTATTTAAGAAAAAAATGTGCGAGTATTTTTTGCATGGGTGGCATGCTTTGGGGTAAGCCTTAATATTTTTAAGATGCACGTACTGAAATGGGCGTGCAAGCAATTTTTAAGATTCTAGCTTATCAATATCAAATAGCTTTATCAATAATCAAATTAAAGAAACTAGCATTATACCAAAATAAATAGAGAATACATATTACTTACATTTGAGAAAGTGAAATAGGCAATCCGTACGTTTATATCATCAGCAAAAGGAAGATAAAAAACCAATTTGATTTGAGGCTTTTATCTACTTATATATTTTATGTATTCAAAGATTATGATTACTGACACGAATAATGCATTTGCATACATACTATTTACACATGAATTTAACAATATTATAATACATGTTACCCGTACGAAAAATGTGCCGAATCTCTAATGACAAAATTTCAATGTATTTCGTATTATGGTAATGAAGATTAGTATTTTCCTCTTTATAAAATCTGCATTAGCCGCAAGCTGCAACACATTACCTTCTTTGTGATAATTGACATGCATATTCTTGCATGGTTTCAGGTATTCCACATTTGTCAAGATGGCGGCCGTTACGACAGCTTCCTTTGTCCGAACGGTTCAATCTTCAATCAGAAATACTTCGTGTGTGATTGGTGGCACAACGTAGACTGCCAAAGCTCATTCAGCTTTTATGGACTTAATGCGGATATCTACAGTGAAGTGAATGGCTATTCTGCGGCTGCCGCTTATGGTGCCAGTCTTCCATCTGACTCCTATTCTCTTGGGAATGGTCAAGGACCATCAGCAGCATACGGTTCTAATGAACAGGCCCAGTCTTCAGCTAATGGTAATGGCAGGGGCAATGGTAACGGAAGGGGCTATTCCGGAACATCTTTAGCTAATGGCAATGGTAATGGTAGGGGGTATTCTGGAACATCTTCTGCTTATGGTAATGGTAATGGAAATGGCAGAGTACGTTCTGGAACATCTTCAGCTTATGGTAGTGGTAATGGCAACGGCAGAGTACGTTCTGGAACATCTTCAGCTTATGTTAGTGGTAATGGCATAGTGAGTTCTGGTACATCTTCAGCTTATAGTAATGGCAATGGAAGAGTACATTCTGGAACATCTTCAGCTTATGATAATGGTAATGGCAGAGTGAGTTCTGGTACATCTTCAGCTTATAGTAATAACAATGGCAAAGTACGTTATGGAACATCTTCAGGTTACAGTAATGGCAATGGTAAGGTACGCTCTGGAGCATCCTCAGGTTATGGCAATGGTAATGGTAGATCACGTTCTGGAACATCTTCATATTATTCCAATAGCAATGATGTTACACATCTTGGTGCAGTTTCTGCTTATGGCAATGGCAATGGCAATGGTGTTGGACATTCTGCAGCTTCTGCTTATGGCAATGGCAATTCTAGGGGGCCTTCTGGAGCATCTGAAGCTTCAAGACAGGCCAGTAAGACTCTCAATAAACAACTTCAAACTGACGACTATTCAATTGTTGACATGCCACCTTTGGGATACTGAAAGGCTCATGTGATGAATTTTATCATGTTCGGATAGAATAGTACAGGTATTAGCAGTATACTCTTGCCATGTAAAATATTAATTTATTTTACTTTATTTATTTACATTTATATTTTACACTACACTTAACATTGGACGTTATTAAAGGGACTTCGAACGTATCACACATTTATACCGTGCCATATTTAAAATTCATTGATTTTTTCTATAAATGTGGTAAAATGCGGTAAAATTCTAACAGATATGTAATGCTGTATGTTGCTGTATGTTGTCTGTCTGACAAAAGGTTGTATAATTTTGTAAAATAAAATATTTATTCTGGAATACACATTTGTCGATTGGTAATGTTTTATGATGTTAACTTTCAGTTTAACAAATAAAAGTAAATAAAAACGATAGCCTCAAACAAGCATCTTGTTTTCAGTTTCGCAGACCTATTGTTAATAAGAAGAAGCGTCGTACATCGACTCTAAAGCAACGTTTTGTATATTTTTTTATTCAAGTAGATAAACTACTTTCTCTACTCTTTGAAAAATAGTTTCTGCTCTGGATCTCTAGCAGAGATTTATTTTTACTTTTTCACGAAATGAAATAAAGTTGGCCATAAAATTGGCTGAGAGAATAATTACGTTATATTAATTAGTATTAAATTACAATTTCATTGGACAAAATAAATTTAGGCAATAAAACAGTTGCCAGAGCTCTATTTATACTTGGCATGTAGACTTCGTATGCATTTTATCAAAAAAAATGAATTAGATACGAAAATGCGCTCTAAATAACCTATTTTATTTTTATTTGCATTTCGTTTACATAAGTTTTCGTCAATTTTGTTAGTATAGATATGTATTGTTTATTTTGTAATACATGTACATGTATAGTAAAATACAGTTACATGTACATATTTTATTAAAAAAACACTTCAAACGCCATGTCAGAAACCGTGCACGAGGAATTGCATTTGGAAAACTTAAGATAATCTACTATGATTAAAGAAGTAAATGTATACACGTATGTATATGCTCAAATATAGTAGCTAAATTGTGTAATGTCTTACTTTTTTGTTTTGGTAATTTTCACACTGTGTATACATATATTTTATCAGTCAAGGTGCTCTTTAATAAAAGAAACAACATCTTCGCATTTTCCTGGGCAAAATAATTATATAGTAGTTTAACCCATTTGTCGTTTTCCTTCGCTTAAATAACTACTGTTTGAAGTTTAACATGATACAAATCTTATAATAAGCAAAGAGAAAAAGCGAATTTTAGAAAGCAAACTTGATCTGCTCGAGGCCTTATGCTGCACAGTTTATCCATCAAAATATGGCTTAATTTTTTGTGTGGATAAAATTAGCTACTCTTATCTTGCGTTTGATCCATAAATGACTTTTGATGGACTAAAAATTCAAAAGACACATACAGGAAGTGAATATATGTTTTTTAATGCTGCATGAATGTACATTATTATTTTCCCACACTTTCATGCTCAATAAAGATAAGCGTCTGCCTTAAGATGTATCAAAATGCCTAGTTGATAAAGAAAATTTAAAGAAACTAAAAATCAGAAATCAGAATATGCATTGGTGCTTAACATGGTTGTATAACAAGTTGTATTATAATGTTATAACTTTGGCTTTTGCTATAACTTTATACATTTTTATTCCACTTAATGTTAAATTAGTGTAAATCACGTTTAGATGTGGAACATAAAGAATAGTTGTTTTTAATTGATTTAGTATTTAATTGAAGATTTTTCTCTATTCATGAATATTTTGTTGCTGAACTTTAAAAGTAATATAACCAAGCTGTATACAATTTACATAAGCTGTTCCACACATTCTTGGCAAACGTTTACTTGAAATAAAAAACTGAAATTATGAAATCGTTTGGTCATTAATTGTTTTCTTTATTTGCTGATAAAATACTGCATGATTCGATTTAAACGAACCTTCCTTTTTACATGGTTTCTACATGATGTCCATATATCACTAGGAAATCATGAATGCATAATTATTTGTACACAATATCCTAATTAGATAAATATACGTTTGATTTTCAGACTTAACAACCGCAAACCACCCTGAAGATTATTATTTTAAATACAAGTAAAAGTAGATTTAAATCTTAAATATAAAATTCATATTTTTATCAATAAATATGTCTCTCAATAAATTACTATTCTATATTTACTACTAATATCCTTTAGCCAGTGCTGCAGCTCCATTAATCAATTTTGGTTTGGCAAGTGGATCCCGTCCATTTACACCAGCCAACCCTGAGGAATATCCATTGGGATACAGGCCGCCATTTTCAAGGTGTGCTGGTGGAGACCTGTGAGCTCCAAATCCGTCTGGGAGGGCTGGATCTGCATGATGGAAAGCCTGACCTCTGGGAGAATAGGCGCCTCCATAAAATCCAGGCTCTTGGTAAAGATCCGCATTTAGCCCATAAAAGCTAGACGCCGTAGCGCAGTCGAAATTATACCACCAATCGCACACGAAATATTGCTGGTTGAAAACGGTGCCGTTAGGACAAAGAAAACTGTCGTGACGATCATCGTGTTGGCATATGTGGAAAACCTGCGAAAACAAAATCAGTTTGTCCAATAAATAAAAAATGATACATTAGACTGAATGTTTAATTCCCATTTTTTTTCGCTTTATGAACAAATTGGCGTTTGGTTTGACATGCCATGGCCATTTGGGGATCTAAGTGGAGCAATTTGTTTTGAACTAACAATGTTTGTTAATATCATACAATCTTAAAACAGTTTGTCTCTCGAAAAGTTCTTTAAATCACTTAAGGAATGTGTGAAAAACTATGCAAACACAAATTAAATTGCTGAATTTACAGGTATTGGTTGTCCACTAGAGTCTTAAGTTATTTTTTTTGTAATATTTGAACATTTTAACTATATGAAAAATCAACTAAAATTTGAAAAGCTTACGTTTCATGCAAGTTTATTTTTTGTTGTAAATAATCTAGGCATTTTCAAATTAAAAAAAAATAACTGAGCATCTAGTGGACCAGTAATACTTTACTGGGGAAAATAATCTTTGTATAACAAGTATTTAAAGCAAAAATGAGTAGTTTTTACATAGTAGACATTTTTTGGGTCTGGTTAAAATGCTCTGTTTTTGTATATTGTTGAAAAATGCAAACCAATCTTTAAAATGCTTGGATGAAATCAAAATTTATTTTGGCTTTTCCATCTGTATTTTCAATGGGTGGTAGACAGACATTATAAAAGAATGTCAGGTATTAATGTAATTATTTTGTTGAATTATACCCACCCCATTGTCTTTAGGTGTTTTGTTTTTTCTCTCCACAAGCATTATTTAAGTAAAATAGAATTTAATGAACTAAAACTTACCTGACATTGGGCCTCCTGATCGGCGTAGTACCCTGGAAATTGGTGATCTTGGCAGGCAAATCCTGTGGGAGGTACTTGCGAAAAAACTGGATAGTTCAATCCAGCTTCACCAGGAATGCAATCAGCATCAGGATCTTCAGCAGAGGGCACACAGAATGGGAGAGCATCATGAAAGCCATCTCCATTGCCTCCCCGTCCCCGATATCCGGGATCCCCTGGATACAATCCTGAGCCTGGAGCCCCTCCTGGGTAGGCTCCGTTGCCGTTGTATATCTCAGAGACCACCAGCAATGAGCTACAACCTGTGGATACGCATTTAAAGATAAATTTGGATATTTAGTTTCGTTACTGAATTTGGTTTTGCTTTTGGAAATGTGTTACTAAAACTTACAAAAACACAAAAGTGCCAAAAGTTGAAACATTGTGAGAGAGTTCCTTGAAGAAGCAACGATATTTGGATGTCGATGTATAACTGCTCTGATTTAGAAATAAGACAAGAATGCAATGGAACTCAAAATGTGAATCTTTTTAATTCTGCATGTATCTGCACTAGCTTAACACAGTAAAGTCCTTCTATTTCAAAAATCTATCCTTATAATGAGTGTAGTTGTTGTTACTTACAGAGCAAACAGGCAACTTAACTTTTTCCACCAAAACCCTTTCATTTTATACTTTCTCAAACATTCACTGCGAGATAATTTATGAGTACTAAAGGCGTGATTATAGGTATGCTTTTAATGAACCTTTAGTTTAGAATCGACGAAAATGCCTTTGTTTTCTGTGCATTATTAGTATATGGTCTTCATCTCTTTTTTTCCTTCATAAATCTTTCTATGTGCACTTCAGTAATCATTAAAATGGTATGACCTCATGATCTACCTTGATTATCAAAAAGATGAAAGTAAAGTATAAAATACGGTACACGAATTAAGATTAATTTCTTTGATTTTTTTATAGAAAATTCCGCTAGATTTATGCCACAAGTAAACGTGTTTCACGCTTTTAGGCAATCACTAGGTTGGTAATTTTTTCGCAAATGTTCAAGATCTTAGCATACCGCGTTTGTCAATATGTTTTAAAAAAGTGTAAAAAACGGCCAACCCCTTAAATAATTTGTTCAACCTCATTTTGACAAGGAACTCCCATAGTTTAATCCTTGGGTCACGTTTGATAGAATATAGCAAATGCTGGTCAAAGGCCGTGCTATTTCTTTAAAAGAGGATGCCTTATAAGCTGATTGATATCTAAACTCAATATTAGTTATTAGATATATTGCGCTCTATAAAATCGCTGGAACTATTGAAATTCGGCTGACTTTATTCCAGGCCTTGAACCTGTTTATCAAAATTAAATACGTATTGTTTCTTTCACTTAGAGGTACTTGTATATTACACAATTATAGATTATGAGTTCAATCTTGAATTCTGACCTTAAATGGATCAATTGGAAAAGACATGGGGAAATTGCTTAAAAGTTATTATTTTTAAACAATGTAGATATTAGCTTTAGTCACACATGCCTATGATTAGCGTTATTATTTATATCCCTTATTTCTTTCAAATTACACGAAATCAATATTATTTTCCTCATTGTTGGCAAAGAACATAAATGTTGGTTTTCACTGGAAATATTGATGATTGCAGTTATGGTAACATGTGAAATTATATTCATTTAATACAATATAACCCAATACCCTACAATCAGAAAATAAATCTAATGTGGAAGGAGGAATTATTGCGAAATCAATATACATCATTTGTTTTATTTAACGCGTATCAAACCAAGCAACCACATGCAAAACAAATATACATGTGTTTGCTTTACATACTAATTATAATTGCTAAGTTTAATTTTTTCCCAATATAGGTTTGTTGTATACTTTGGTATCAGTTATTTTTTTATTTTAAGATTTGCTGTTTTTTTGATAAAAATGAAAAACACGTTATGCTAGCTCAAGTTTAGTAGTTTTATTATAAATAAACGTGAAAAATTCAAGTTTGAAAAATTTCTCAGACCCTAGTAGATAGGCAATTTTACGCAGGTAAAAATTAATTGAGCAATTATAATAATAAATATTTGAAGAAATATTCTGTGAAAAATTAGTTTGCATGGTGGGCATCCATTTGGTGTTAATTTTAGTTTTTGGCAATAATATTGCAATAATATTTTAACCGTCTCTCAGATTCTAAAAAGGCTGTTGTTTATTGCTTATGTATGTCAACTTGCATATCTGTACAGTTGGTTTATGTTTAATAAGGAAATACAAATTACAAACAGCGATGAATCCAGTTTGTGGATCTTCTTTCTATGTCTGTTGGCTGACTATTAATATTATTGCATGTCAGAATTGACATTAAATAAATGACTAGTAAGGTATGATCCGGTTTTACAGGATGCGTGTCATTATAGAAACGTTGTATAATTGCAAGTATAAGACAATTATTGTAGTTTCCTTAAAACGATGCCTTTGAAATGCTGAGTATTCCTCCAGAATGTGAACCAGGCGTTGCTAAAATAAGGAGCATTGGTGCAACTGCCCTGATAAGTGATAACAATCAGCTTGGCCTAAATGTGTCTAACGTGATATATGCCGGTTATGTACTGGATTTAAAAACACGCCGAATCAGTTCTTTATGAATATATGCAAAAATCTTCTTTCTCAATTGGGACAATGATGGTGCAAATGCCTCAGGTTTCCTACACCACCTTTTTAGCAGCTTTTTAAATTAATTAGCTCTTCTTCGTGTTGTCTGGAGCAACACCTTCTTCGGTTACACGATGTAATTTTCAAATGGGTTTTTGATATTTTCATTGAAATTAACTTGATAATAGCTGTTCGGTCATGTGGCTATTGTCGTGATATCTACAACATCATTGGAGGAATAAATCTAGCTTGCGATTACATCAACGATTAGGAAATTCACGGTGCGTGTCCATTGTAGAGGCTAACAGTTTTAGGCGGTTGACATATCTTTTGGATCGTATTGGAAAATGTTACTCATAACACCAAACGTTGCTTTTAAATCGTATTTAGTTAGGAAAATGAATTCTTTGTTATTCATGAAAACGTATCTGTAGAAAATCATATTTATCGATATATCTGTATAATTTTGGTATATAATTTACACTTTTTGAGTAAATAAAGGTGTAGAAAGTACATTACCGAAACCGTTTAATTTTTTTTAAAAAGATTATAATGTATTAGAAACGCATATTTGGAAGACTATAGTATATTAATATAAAATCAAACTTCTGGAAAAATAATTTGTTAAAATATTACGAATTGTTGCTCTATTATCTGTTTATGTGGCAAGGCATGTCCTTGTATAGAATCTTTGAACTTACAATTTTATTTAACATCTTCTCATGCGACAACAACATGTTGCCATACATGTATGTACTTTTACATATTACTATAGTTAAATAACCGTGTAGGTATTACTTTTTAAAAAAACTAAATTCCGCGATGTTTCAAAACTTCATTGATTTTCAGTAGTTTTAAGAGAGTTTGAAAGAGAAATTTAAGAGAGATTTGTTGTAAAGGGTCACGAAAATAATTCAACTCTCATCTGTTTTCTCTTTAATTTGTATAAAAGTACAAAACTTTTTAGAGTATGCGTTTTACTGAAAAATTTAATGCCTGGAAATTTATTTCAGACCTTCCCTATATCCAGAAGTACTTGTATATATAAAATTCAAAAAAGTGTATATTTTACTAATAATAACAACATTTGACAAAGGCTAGTTTATTTAATAACATAGTAGAGCTAATGTGCTCGCAAATCTCATTTAAATCAAGCTATAGGTAGAAATGCTCTATTTTCATGTAACCTTTAAATTCATGCAGTGTTCATTCAGTTTCGAAGCATATATTTGTTAAAAAGCCTTGTAGAATTCACCATTTGCCCTAAATAAAGTAAGAAATTATTAATGCAATCTCCTGAATCGGCCGAGATATTCACATATATGCATGTTTATTTCCTCAGTTTACATCAAGTTCATGCTTGTGTTTATATGTATTCATAGAATCTGTAAGATGTATAATTACTTCACTTTTACTTGTGAACGTATTAAAACTTTTTTGCGAGGTTTTAATGTTTTTTTAGAAAACACGACTTTTAAATGAATTAAGAAGGCAAAGGCTATTAATTATAACCGCATGAAATTCGTTTTTGTTCTTGAAAAAGTCCTCTTATAATCTTCAATTACTGTTATTATTTTAGTTGTAATTAGTTTAAGCCTATAGGACTATAGTAATGCATCCCAACGATTTTATTCACAAACTTGGCTATAATTAAGGTTACGAATTTTGGTGAAAGTAAACCAGGACTTCTTGAAAATTATAACCTCATTAAAGAGTCGACCACCCCTCAATTCTTTCGTCTCGAAAAATGATCCTATTGCTGAGATCGCCTCTAAACAGTAAAGATATTTCATTGTGCGCTTTAAATAAACAAGGTTGAGTGCACAATAACAAATTTTAAAGGTCTGGAACAGCTATGTGACCATAAAAGATGCAACAAAAGTGTTCCTTGTGATTGGAACTTGATTTTTCTGGGGTTTTAATTGGCTTCTTGCTGAGTTGCTTTCAATTGTGCTTTCATTGTGTTGAAATCACGGCTTTGCCAAAATGGGTCTTAATGCGATAAGCCTGAAGAATAAGGAAGTCTGTAATGATATTTATTTCTTCAAATGCGCATTTTGTGCGGTAAAAAGGGAAGTACAAATAAGCCGAAAACTTGAACAATGACATAATCTGTATTTTATTTTCTTTCTGGTGTTTTAAATTACATATTGTATTACTGAATATAGAAGTTTTAGAATTGTATTATGGGACTTGTAACATACAACGTTGTAAACTAGAATTAAAGACAAATTTTTAATTGCATATATTATAGACATTTATTAAAATTAATGTCATTAAAGTGCGAACATTGATTTTCAGATATCATTACAAAAATCTAAAATGCAAAATCATTTATTTGGCATTTTTCTCAGCCTACCTCTCTTATATATTTTTTATTCATGGTAGCAATTTCAGTGTATATTAGCCGAATTTTGGGAGAAAAATAATCGTGAAGTAAAGTTAATTTAAAATCAAGAATCGATGTTACTTTCGTTATTATAGTTTTATTAGGTTTATTTCATCAATCAATTTATTTTTTATGAAATCTTAAAAATGTATTTCTAGAAGAATTTATCCAGAAACTTTTAAACACCGGTTCAAATTTTTAAGCAACAAAATTTGTCAATGCCAATATCACAGATAACGCTAGCGACATGTATATGAATAAAATATTTGATAAATAATCATTAGTTTAATCATGAAGATGTGTAGGCAAGGATAAATCATGGAGACATTTTAAATATCAGACCAGATAAATTCAACAAAAGTTAAATGAGAACGAATAACATCATGTCCTAGGTAAAGTTATATGAATATAGCATATGAATACAAAATATAGTTTTCCTTAATAGATTACGAAGAATTTTAGTAACTGATTGCTGTAAGTCTTTCATTAATACATGTATTATCTATCCAAAGATGGTCATTTTCTTTGAAAATGCAACTTTGTTGGATAGAGGTTCAATTTAACAAATAACAAACATTGTAGCAACTTAAAATTTAAACGATGTTGCAATGAATGTTATTTTCCAAAATGTTACTTTAATTTTCACATGTAAAAAGTGAGAATTGCTTAAGATCTTAAATTCTGATCTAAAATTCTGATTCAGTAGAGGATTAAAAGTTTAAAGGTCGTGGTTAGCTGTAATCCTCTTGCAGAAGAAACCCCATTACTTCAATAAAACACTATAGACGCATTTCAAAATATCCAGTTGATACTCATGACCCAATTGAGATGACAATGATACTCAAAATCAATTTTGTAGAACAATAGCGATACGATCTGATATGTTTTCAATGGGACGTGCTTAGCATTCACAATGACAAAGCATCCTCTTGAAAAAGGTCACATCCATTGATTTATGCTAAGTAGATAAAATATTGCATTAAATAATATATACACTGTTTAGGACCTCATTCGAAACAATAGGTTGAGAAACGTCCGGCTAAGCGTGAATTTGATATTTCCAATATCTGTGCAACTTGTGATTGAAAAGAGTAATCTTATAATGGTCGAAGTGAAAAACATATCCTTGTATTTCTGTGACTATTTTAAATGACAAGGTGTATTGTATTGAAGCCATTTTAATGACAATTGCTCAGGTCTGTAAAGAAATGGAGAATAATGATATTAATTCTTCAGTGCACAATGTTAGCGTTTAAAAATAACCAAGTACAACATATTTAGAGAATTTTTTGTATACTTTCATTTTTTGTCTTCAAATGTTAATGTACATTTAGAATGTATTTTCCCCCCAAGTAATACATTGTTTTATAATATTTTCCCAAGTACGACAAACTCGATTAAAAACTGAGTTTGGAATCTGTTCATATCCGTTAAAAGCTCTTGGCCAATACAAATAAATTGTTCATTCCTCTCTTTTCAATTCATTCTACGCATAAAGTTTTTTTTCTTTATATCTAATGCCTACACTCTCAAACTTGTTAAGTAATTGAAACTATTGTTTTCATTTAAACGTTTTAATACTTTAATGATATAAATTAATATTAATTGAATTTAAGCATTTTTCATGATGATGCAATTACTTGCCTGGCAACAGGAAATAAATATACTAAAGCAGTTTCATGTTTCCTAAATCAATTTTATATGAATGGGAGTAGCGTCAACATGTTTATTTATTACCTGCTGAATACTTGAACACATTTCTACACATAATACTGAATCATGTTTTACATTGCACTTTTCTCACCATATTCCTATATGTATAATAAGGATCTAATAAGTACTCTAAGATCAATTTTTTTTGGTTGAGTATATGTAACAAGCATGCACATTTTCGGGTAACGATAAATTTAAGTATAATAATTTCATAACATTTTGCGCATAGGCGTATTTCTATTACTTTGATCGTAATTCATTTATAATAAATACTTTTACTTGTCACGTTTACCCCGACCCCGACCCCGAGGTCACCATGGTATGCCCCCTGTGTGCTTTCTACCGTTACATACTGTAACATTTCGTTTATTAGCTATTGATTAAAACTTGCCTGATAAAGAAATTTAATTTATATTTGGTGAAATTGGTCATGAGAATCTGTATCTTAAAAATACTTTGAGAAAAGTATGATTGTAAAATGTTTGATAATTTATTTTCTTAACATTTTTCCAAACAATTTGTAACAAACCATGCATGCATTTCTGTTTAAATAACTTTCATTATTGTATTAATATATGACGTGGTTATTTAATTTAACTTTTAGTTTTAAAGTTAAAAAACATATGTTTTCATTAAGATTGTCACTTAATATAGAACTACTGTAAATTTACATAGCCGATTGTAAATGTCAAAGATAATAATTTTACAAAGAAAATTATTGATTTATAGCAATATGCATGTAACTTCTAAGTAAGTTTTATTCCAATTTCGATATAATTTGTATTTGTTTCTTGACCTGTTTAATGAATATGTCTTCAAAGTAAATCTATCAATAGCCACTTCCTTAATTTTATATATTTTCGTTTCTTATAAGGCAAATTTTACTTTATCGTTATTTTAAAATTATTATTATTAAGTTTTTGGTTAATAATGTCCTTAAACTTTAGGAGGAAAAGTATATTGGTGATGGTTAAGGCTAAGAGTTTTCGCTGTTGTTGTATGAAATTTCTCCCTGTCCTAAAACAAGAATTCGCTACCATTGTTTGTCAATGAAAAAAAAATCAACCTGATTGCTGAGCATCAGTAATTCGTTTTCAAGTATCTCTTCCAGCCAAACAAATATGACATTCATAGTGTATTTCATATTGTTTGCTTCTGATTAGATCCATGCGTTGTTAAGATAGTTAAAGGTTAATGTGGTCATTTAAAATCGCAATGAAAACAAAAAAATGGACCATCCATGTCTAGTGTCCATTGTGTTGGCTCATGCATTATTCCTGAGCCCCGTCACATTCTGACCCACATCTCTTCAATTATTATTATTTTTTATTTCATTCAATAAGTTGACCAAGCATTTACCCGTCCAGCGTTTACTTTCACATCCATGCAATAAAGTTCAGTCAAGAATAACGAAGAATAATTTGAATTAGCACTCCGGCTCCTCCTTAAAAATTGAGTTTGCTATATAATGGACACTGGTGACTCTTAAGAGCATTAACTCATCAGTCTTCGAGTAATCATCAGTGCTCTCTCTGGATATATAAAGAAAGTGTTTGCTTATAAAAGGATTGTGACTTCGTTTGACACAACCCCTTGTTCCTAGCTGTTGGACTGCTACCAAAAAGTATTTTAGAAAATTATAACCAAGTTGATACATTTCAAATTTTATTTCTTAAAGCGAATTTATAGATTCGTTGATCAGTTATCAACGTTTGTAAATTTAATTTCAGATTAAAAATGGCTTTGTCAGGCAAATATTGGATATTGGTGCTATTTATTGGTAAGTAAAAACAAAGTCTATTATAAAATCAAAAGTGTAACATTTTACCAAATGTAAGTGGTGGTGGTGTGATGTCGGCGAAATGTTGTGTAACATGTAGAAGCTTTATTAAGATTTTAATTGTCAAACATTTTAAAACGGAATCTTAAATTTACTAAATTAATATAATGTGTTGAAGCAAGTGAATTTTTAACACTAGGAAAACATTTATTTAGTCTCTCTTTCTCAAATTGTAATTTATAATCATTGTAGCGAGTGACAACTTTATTAATGCCCCGAATTTTATAAATTTAAAATAAAATTTCTGAAATAAAAGACTAAAACCTAAATAAGACAAATATTTAACTGCAGTCCCTAGTGATTAATTAATCGTGCATCAAGATGATGTCTCATAGAAAACTCAAAGATAATGAGTTTTCATTGGTTTTGAAAACTCATTAAAATTGAATTTTTTATTAACCTAAGTTGAAGGTGAAAGAGGGCACAATAATTTACGAATAACTGGTGTTATAGTTGACCTAACAGAAGATTCTTGCACAACAAGCTATTATCAATAACTTGTTCTGTAAATGGGAGGTCAAGCTAAGAATAAGAGTATTGTTAAACTTAGGGAGCACGCCCTGTTTCATCAACATATGGTTTAACAATGCAGTCAGGCTGAAAAATGTACTATTATTATAAAAAAAATCTGAAAACATTAAAGAAAGTAAATGCTTCAAAATAAATCTTATATTTAACATTTACATTGAACATTTTTCAACATTGCAGGAATAGTTTGTAAGAAAGTGTAATTTGACATTTTTACGACAAATTATATTTTGGATTTACTGTATTAATGTTTTAATTGAATATGCAATAATATGAACAATTTTAAGTTAAATTGAACTTGTATTTCCGACAAATATTTTGACATGAATTTTTTCACTATTGTAACAGTTTAAATTTATATTTTACTAATGAGCTTTCACAAGAAATTAAGTCATAACTCTAATATATATTAAGTGTTAGGTAAATGTTTTGCATTATTTTCTTAATTACGCTAGGCTCAAAACTATTTATTACAAATTTAATATAATTGTTACATTATTTTTTTCGCGTGTACAATTCGTTATCCACTAGGGCGTGTGTTTTTTGCTTATATATTGTAAATGCTTATTATTCGACCTCCGGCATATGTTTTTTTTTCTTTAAATGAAAGCTTCAATGATGGGCACTGGATGCTTATATGGAGCATTAGCCTATCGCCCTGATTAAGGGGCCGTTAATGGTTTTTCTTAAGTTTAGTTTTGTTATTATAAATAAACGGGACATTTTCAAATTATAAAAATATCGCAATCCCTAGTGGATAACCAGTTCTACTCAGGGGGAAATTGAGAAAATATTAAGTAGTTAAAGCAAGAATTGTATTTTGTTACATTGTGGGCATCCTCGTGAGTCGGTTTTTACTTGCCATTACTTGCCATAGCTATTATATTATTAAATCCATGATTGTGAAATTGTGGGTAAATGCAAACGCATTTATACATTGCTTTGTAGTTGGCTCATCAGTTTCTCAA